>BQNB010008356.1:38196-90246 GCA_026074375.1 Tanacetum coccineum | reverse complement strand
CTGTAATTCATATACAATTCATCATTTGTATAACAAATCCCATTGATCTTCAGTTTCGTGTTTCCTTTTCTCACTTAGAATGCCTAATTGATATCATCTATCTTCCATTTCTGTTATAAATAGTTAAGTTTATTACAACAACCTGCATTACAAAACATTGTCAATGATGTTTATTAAAAATAGCTTTGAGGAGAACTTTGAGGAAACAAATTAAATGAACAATATAAAAGAAATAAAAGATACCATCTTGTTGAACGATAATGATCTCGAAATAGGGATCACGCATAAATAACATTTTTTGCAGCTTAATAAAAAGGCTACGATAGTCAAGTATTTTTGTTTGATGATAAATAAAAGCTTTACAATTTTTTAGTAATTAAATTAAATAGTTGGATAAATATGACATTTTTGATATTTAAATTAAGTATATATGACAATATGACTTTTAGTTGGGTATATGTGACATTAGATAATTTATATTGGGTATAAATAGAATTAACCCGTCTAAAGGGTTCTAAAATATATTTCTTCTTTGTTTCATCTTCAACATCGTCTCTTGTTGTCTTCTGCTCAATTGGTCATCGACAGAATGATTGGACAAGCAGATGTCTTTGTTTTTGTTTTTTTTCTTGATGAAACATGAACATTCAACGGTTTAGCTCAATTTCTTTTGCTTTTGTTGGATCTTCTTTTTTTTCCAGGTCTAGTTGCCACTGACTTGTGTTTTCTTCCATTTTCAATTGTCGTTGCTTCAACTCTAAATAAGAATCTCAGGCTTCCTTTTTTTGGAAAAGAAACCGATAAATATGCATTTTTTCATTTATCGGGAAAGATCATAATAAATCAAAACAATGTAAAACAACACTTGAAGATTCGAATGGAACAGAGGAGGTTGACAGCTTTCTTTTTTGCTCGTCCTAGGCCCATAGGTACGAAGACTTCCCGTAACCTCTTTCTCCATTGAATCACCCTCAAGCTACGTTGTTGAGTATTTAACACACCACCATAGATGTTGAGAAAATCGGCAAGTGTTTATGTGAGTTGGGTGCTGAGTCCATGTGTTATGTGAGGTGGTTTCCGATGTCTTTTCCTTTTTTGCTTGCAGTGATTTTGTTTTGTAGAATTTTGGCTTTTTTTTATCTCTTGATAATTTTTATGTTCTCTCAAAAGTTTCCACGGCTCAATCAGAGTGAAGTTTTGACCGTGCATCACACATATTCAGCTACCGCTTGATCGAACACCTCTTGGTCATTTGCGTTACTCTGACTCCTTCGTTTTACATTATGGGGTTGATCAATTATTACTTATTTGATATTGAAGTGGGATTTCATGGAGGCGTGTACTTATTTTATCTTGACGTCGGGGTTGGTTAGATGCATGACTTTCAATGATAACTTGCTTCAGCACAAATGAATAGGATTAAGACTTGGATGATCTAGTTATACCTGATGTAAGGAGTTATGTTGTTCTGCTTATAGTGTATAGCTATCACTTAAAGGAGTTACGTTGTAGTGCTTAGTGTCACACGCAGATGCAGATGTGGATAGTCTCAAGAGTTTTGTACTGAATCTATCATCCAGTAAGACAAAATCGATGAGACCAATACTCTCTTAGATTCATTGACAACTAGACAATATAATATATTCGAGGGGTAAGTGAGGCTCAATGGTTCTTCCGAAAGAAGAAACGTCAGGGAGACAATAATATATTGATGGTTAACTCCCAACACTTCTGATGCAAGCTCAATCAATCGCCCGAGATCAAAAGTAATGTCCAAGACTCGTGAAAGTCGTACGAGACATTACCATGAGATCCTAGTTAGCGTATTTAAAATCCGTGAATGAAAGACATGTTTATTTTAAAGGAGTGTACTTAGCTGATTATCATGGAGGGATACCAAGATAATGATGATAGCTATTGTAACACAAGAAACATGCTGGGAATGACATCTTGAGTCTTACATGCATTTTTTGGCGTACAAATGTTGGACATGACCGTAATCGAGAAGCGTCCATATGGATCAATGTTATTGACGTTCTCTGATCGTGACGGACTATCTCAATGACCTACAGATGTAGGATATTTAATTTTGTTTCACACGGGGTCTAGACTTATTTCCACTTACTGCCTAAAAGCGTAACAGTGTGTGCTAACGTCAGATTCAGTGGGGTGACGTCGGATTCATCGACTAAGTTGACTTAGTGAGTCAACTTAAGGGATTCGACCCTTTGGTTGTGTTTGTCTGGTCGCACTAGAGAGAGGGAGAGAGAAGGGGAGATTTAAGGTATTGAGGAGTGTTATGAGCTTAGGATGCCTTTGTATATATAGGATCCCAATGAGCATTCTATAATACTTGTTGGATAATTTTTTGAGTTTGGCAAAGAGTCAAACTCCCCTTTTAGGGGTTTCGGTAGACCGACCTAAACAAACAACCCTTAGGGTTTGTTTTTTGGTATTTTGTCGTTTATTACCCTCTAATAGATATCTAGGATAAATATTAGACTTTAGGTAATTACCGTTTATTCCCTCAATGAAAATAATGTTGTATTTGCATTTTCTCTTTTATTCTTATTTTATTTCGTAACACGTTTCTTATTTCCGCTTGCATTGTTCTGTTTAGTGTGCACCAATGTGACCATTCGACATCTCTGTGAAGGCCAGTTGTGAAAGTCGTTGTTTGGTTGCACATAATCCTTTCAATATCATGTTGGCTGCAAAAAAGCAGTTGCATTTTATGCCATACAGTTTTTGTCACACCAAAACTACAAATCACAGGCTGACTGAATCATCACAGCCAAACCAAGTATTAAACCTAATCGTTTTCTTCGATATTGTATATTTTTGTTTGCAAAACCCAATAAATACGAAGACCAAATATTTAACGCGAGCATTCGCTTCGCTATTTGGCAAGTGCAAGATTGCCCCCAACACATATACCATGCTGGCTGTAAAAATGTAACACCCCCAAAATATGTGGCAGCGGAATGGTAACTAGGGGCGTTACTTCATAATACAATAGCACAAGATATAAGAGAACGATCTCTAATATGAGTCGTTTGAAAGATAACCTCGTTGTTTCATTGAAATAAATAAGTTCAAAATAAGTTGTCCTATGTTTGCATCAGATGAAATTCATAGTTAAAAAAATACAACGTGGAAAGTAGTGCATGAAAAGTTCATGAAAATGTAGTCTTGTATGAATGAAGACCCAAAGCACTCCAAATACTTCATAATTAGTTAAGTACATGAGACATACATGCTTAAAAGTGTCAACATAAAGTTGGTAAGTTCATAGGTTTATGTAAGTATAAATGTTGGACCGCAAAATTTCAAAGTGTATGATAAATGTAACACATACAATATCACAAAATGTAATTACGATTTCACTAAGCTCATGACACTAAAGCTACAACAGTATAAGTATGCCAATCAATTTCAGGCAATCAAAGTACCCGTGTAGATGTTCAACCCGTAACAACTAAAGTCCGATATAGTATACGTTAGTTAGTTCGGTCCTTTGAAACTAGTAAGCGCTACTGACCCGAATAGGGATGTCAATCCCAAATAGATCTATTTATAACACACGCGCTTACACAAAGTAATTAACAATTTATGATAGTGGGCATGATGGGTTAACGCTACTTAGGAAAATCCGTAATTGTTTAAAAGAGTACTTGTGTCCAAATGTAAAACAAGTCATGTATCTCACCTCGAGATTTGTAAAATAGTGATAAACAAGTAAAGCGGGGCTATAAACTCACTTCAAGTGATGATATTGAGTTTGGAATAATCAATAAAGAAAATCGTCACAAAAGCCCGGTATGCAACATATTTAATTATAGGTCGATTAAGAATAATGCAAGTGAATATAAAATAATGCACTATATTTTATATTGTTATATCACCACATAATAGTTGTATTTTAGTTTAATAACTCAAAATATTGTTTATGTTAAGTTCATCACTTAATACTTAAGTATATGCCTTTGTAATATATTCTAATAGCCAGAAAATTAATTATAGTCTAGCTCGCTTGATTTACTATTTTTATTATTTTTATACGTCAACTTATTTATAGTGTAACTAGTTTATAAAATAATATTTATAAAGTTTATAATGCGCATAAATATTATACAAGTGATACTATATTTAGGTCCTGGCGGCTCAACTCAAATCATAAGCCAGCTGGCGCTCAAATCGCCCCGGCTAACAGCACTTATTAACAATCCACAACTAAACGAGAAAGTGGAATAGCCGTTGGGTCGAATACTCATAAAGGATCAGCTTAGGCGATAAGATCAAACGCTGCTGTTTACCAATAATAATGTTGTAGTTGGTCCGCCGAAAGAATATCCTATGACGTCATAAGACGCCTTATTGCACGGGTGACAACATCCATTTAACATGCGGCGAAAGTATCACGATCATTATGTAGGCTTGGCGTAGTTGGTAAAGTAATACTTACCTACTATTAAGAAACTCTCAATTTCTTGTAGACTTCCATGTGAGAATTCGAACTTTTTTGGTATTTTCGCAATCAATTTCATCAAGGCAATCAAAGTACCCGTTTATGATGTTTCAAAACCCGTAACAACTAAAGAACCGATATAGTAGTCAACGTTGATAGTACTCGTGAAAAAATCCTTCTGAAACAAGTAAGCGCTACTTGACACCAATATGATGTCAATCCCAAATAGATCTATTTATAACACACTCGCTTACACAAAGTAATTAACAGTTTATGATAGTGGGCATAATGGGTTAACGCTACTTAGGAAAATCCGTAATAGTTTAAAAGAGTACTTGTGTCCAAATGTAAAAACAATTCATGTAACTCACACTCGAGAAATATTAAAATGTGATAAATCACAAACGTTGGCTATAAACCTCACTTCAAGTAGTATGTGAAATTCAGTTTGTAATAATCAATAAAGTAAAATCGTCACAAAAGCCTGTAAGCAACCTAATTTTAAATTATAGGTCGAATTAAGAATAAAGCTAAGTTGAATATGAAAAAAGAAAGCACTATATTTTTATATTGATATATTCACCACATAATATTGTATTTTAGTTTAAATAGACTCAAAATATTGTTTAAGTTAAGATAATCACTTAATACATAAGTAAATTCCTTATGTAAAATATTCTAAAAGCCAGAAAATTAATAATAGTCTAGCTCGCTTATTAATCTATTTTTATTGTTTTTTATACGTCAACTTATTTATATAGTAACTAATAAAAAAAAGTATATTTAAACTAAGGAGATATAATGTGCCAAAAATATTCTAGCAATTGATTACTATAATAATTCCTAATGTATTTTATAGTCCAAACGGACTCGAAAACGCCCGAAATCACTTAATTAATATCCTACCAGCAACATTTCTTGTAAAAATAATACGTGCAGGTCTGGTTTTAAAAGTGCTATAACTTCTTCGTTACTTTTTACTTTATATGATAAAAGAAAAGGGGCAAATCTTTAGGCGAAAAAATATATCCGGACAACTTATCTTTATAACATTTTTAGCGAATCGGTACCCGAAATTTGTCCAAAACTATCAAAACAATATTCTGCCAGATTAAATAAAAAACTTTTGTTTTTTTTGCCGAAATCCGTTACCGAAACTTGTTTTGACCATATCACCATTCGTTATACGTCCGTTTTTTGAGTTCTTTATACCGAAATCTTCATAATTAAGTGTACTATCTTATTTTCAAGGTTTTAACTTGTCAAAAAGTTTCTATACCTGCTGATATATTTGGACTATTTTGGGGGGTATTTATATACCTTCAAAACCTATAAATTTTCTCATTTTTACACAACAAAATCCTCTAATCTATTCACCTCATCCACTTTCAAAATCAACTACATCCAACTTATCCTAAACGCTTCATTCAACGCTTAACAACATAATAAAATAAAAAGCATGAAATATCTAAACACATTGAATTATATAAGCTAGTTTATACATTCAATTTAACCACAACTTTAATAATTTATCAAGTAACATATGAAATATCAAATTAAGTATTTTCTAAGTGTAAAAACATAAATAAGATTTATTTAACACATTTTGTAAGTAATCATATATATAAGTTTTGATCTTGATTTCATTGTGTAACAATTCACATTTTTCACATCTGTTACGTCAATAAATATTCAACTATTTATTTTAAACTTCTACGCATTTGCTTTTAATTTTAATCGTTAAGTTAAATCGCGTAAACTAAAAATCAACAATCAACGTAAACGGGCACCAAACAAATTAAAGTTTATCGTCAAGGCAAATGTATATTATTATTTATATAACAAAAGTAAAATAAACTAATAATATACATATTTTTATAGGTTACGTAAATGTAAGTTACTTTCGCAATAAAAAAACAAATAGATGCATACCAACCCGAAATAAGACACCAATACCTAAACAAAACAAGAAAACTCAACCAAATACCCACAATTATTAAACCCAATACTAAAAAAATATAACAAATCCTTATATGATATAATACATTTGTCCGGATATAGACATAATCAGAATCCAAGGATGATAGATTTATTTTTGACTCTAAGTATCTACAACAAGATGATATAAACATATACAAAGGGCAATTTCTAACTGCATCATACTATACAAGTTGTGTACGCCCCAATGCAACTTACCTTTCATGCATTCTTATCAATGTTTATTTCCATAAACTGTTTCTTATAACGCACACAATGTGTCAACTCATCCAACCAATGGATAATGTTAACAGTAACCATATAAGCTAGTAAACTTCACTTGTATTATTTCACATAACAAAAACATACAAATCCTCTCTTTTATGCACTACAATACCCACGGGCCAAACACAAACAACCCGCCTAAATAATCCATACAAACTTATATTTACCACACATACAAGTATTTTCAAACAACAAACAAAGGTAAACCCAACGGTATTGAATGCTTTAGATAAGTTATTGGACAATGATTCATAACAAAGAAGTTAGGGTTTTCTTATTGAAATTAGGGTTTTCCAAGTATTGGAAGCTTGGGTTTAATATCTAAACTAGGGTTTAGATCTTATTGTTCATCATCATACTTTATATTCAGGTTATCTAAAAACCTTAATCTCTTTACATTCATGATTTTATGTGTATATAGTGTTTATATAGTGAATCACCATCTAGGAAACTTATTAACTTGTAAAATGGATTTTTACACTTGATTATGATTTGGTATACTTTTACATATGTTATATGGATGTTAATATAATGTTGGAATGCAAGTATAAGTATTGTACAAGTGTGGTTTATGTATAAAAAGTATATATAAACTAGTTACCTAAAAAGTATACTTATTAAAGATTATGAACAAATGAGTATGTAGACTTGTTGATCTTGTTATCATGGACAATATTTAGAAAAATCATGGACTAAGGACCTTAAGTATGTAATACATGTGGTATAAGTTGTTGTAAAGGACTTGTAGTAAATTATCTAAGCTAAAAAGTTATAAAAACTAGTTTAAACATATTTTTACAAAAAGATCAAAAGGGGTCTGATTGAATTCGAAAAATAAAGTATTTATTTTATATTTTAATAAAATACTACATGTTACAAGGATCGTAGGCATGTAGAGAACTCGAAAAGCCGATTTATAACGAAGGAGATACGGCATTTGCAAGTTATACGATAATAAACGCTTTTATAAAAGGAATTTTATAAAAACTTATTTCAAACCACTTCTGATATAAAGATTGGTTATTTTTCTCAGATAGTACATATTTTTAGGATTCCAAAACATTAAGAATCATAATTTTTGGATCAATAACGAAGAAGTTATGAATTCGCAAGTTTACGATAATTAAAGTTTAGAAAAATAATTTTATAAACTATGAACAGTAAGAATCACTATTTATCTCAGATACATTTTGAAAAAAAAAATATTAGTTAGATAAAACTTTTAATTACAATGACGTGCTCGAAAGAATCACTAAAATCGAAGCTAAAACGAATAAGATATGACTTTTACGAGTTTTACGATAACTAAATTTATAAAAGTGTATGAACAGTAAAAAGTACTGTTCACCAGTGGGTTGAAAATATGAAAATGTAACATTTTGATACCTCGTCTTAATACGAAAGCGTGGACATAAGAAACATACGAAACGGACTTAAAACAAGAAAGTTACGCCGTTTTTACTAAAGAGATATTTATAAACGTTTTTACTTTATAAATATGATTTCACCAAAACAATTAGATGGTGATGTAGCTATATAGAATTATATACGGTATTAGTTACTCAAAGTACTTAGTGCTCATACGACCTATAATTAATTAGGTTGCACTCGGACGTATTCGTGATGCATTTTCTGTTTGTGATTTACATTATCGATTCACTCACTCAAGGTGAGTTTATAGCCCTACGTTTTACTTGTTTTACATATACTTTACAACTTTTGGGGTGAGAACATGCTTGTTACCAACTTCATTTACATGATGGGTTTGAATTTATTACATGTGCATTTACAATTCGTTTTACAAACTGGTCTACATACTCAATTACTTATTTTGGGACGAAATACATTGCTTGTTTCACTTTATTTTTGAAAACAAGGACATTACTTTACTTTTACCCAAATGATTACGGATTAGCTTAAGCGGATTGAACTGTGAATTACTTGGAGGGTAAGCGCAAATGTTATAAAATAGATCTATTCGGGTGTGAAAGCCCCGTTCGGGTGATTAGCTATCACTGGACAAACGAACGTTATAGCATGTCGGAGCACAACATTTACACGAACACGAACAATTACGGTGCCTTGAATAAAGTGGCATATATATGAGTCTACGCAGCAGTTTCATGAACTTAGAGTAATCGTAATCATTGTTTTATACACACAGGAATATTTACGTTGCCTTGAATAAAGTGGCAATACATACTTTGAACAATGGGGGTCCAACTATACATACATTTTTGTGACTATTTGGGGATTGAAATGGTCATGCATACTTTACAACTCTTTGGTTTATAACATTCATACTTATATTTTGTGACTATCTGGGCATTGAAATGGTCATGCATACTTTATAACTCTTTGATTTACAACATTCATACATACACTTTGGGGAACATACAAGGATTGAAACAGTCATACATACTTTACAAAACTTTGGTTCAACATTTATACTTAAACAAACCTATGAACTCACCAACTTTATGTTGACACTTTTTAAGCATGTTTTTCTCAGGTGAATTAGATGCTTGGCTTATGTGATGTGCATTGGAGTCTAAATAATTCAAGATTTCTTTTCAAACGACACAGTTAGAGGTCGTTCTCTCATGACTTGAGCAATGGTATTATGAAGTAACGCTCCCGAAAATATTTTCCGTTGCGACCCATTTTTGGGGGTGTTACACGTTGTGAATCTTTTAAAAATTTAACTAGTTGGTGATATAACTATATATACAAGATGTTCATATGAAAATAATAATAATGAAAGTATGAAGAAAAAGATGTAAAACCTTGGTGATGTAGGATGGTAAGAACAAATAATCTAACACTTAAATCAAACCCCAATTTGGTTTGATAACTAACTAAACCCTTGAAACTCCTTGGAAAATACTTGATAAAAATCAAAAACTATATTCTTGCTTGGTTTTCTCCTTGTGGCCGGTCACATTAGCTAGAGAGAAAGAGAGTATGTGTTTTTTTTGTGATAAAATGAATGAGAATGAGAAGCTAGTGAATTATATCTAGAAAATATTATGACAAGTTAACCAAATCACTCAAAGACGTAAGGGGGATGGGGGTGGATTTTGTGTAAGAATACATGGGAAAGTTGCTTATTGTAAGGTTTGTGTAAGAGCGTAGATAGTTGGTAAACTAGTTGGTAGTAATTTAAATTAGATAGTATAATAATTTTGTGTAGTATAGAATTTTTTGGTATTTTGCATATACTACATATATGGCCAGTCCATATAGGTAAAATGGGGGAGGGAAATGTTTAATTTTTGATAAGGTATAAGTATTGTGGGTATTGGTAAAGATGGTATGGTTTACACGCATTCGTGACAGCTCATAATGCGAAACGTAAGCGTTTTACGTAAAGTATAAAAATAAAATATGAAAAGTTATAAATTATCTTCGTAATAATTATATAACACTTATTTTTGACGTAAACTTTTATTTGTTTAATGTCGGTTTACGTTAATTGTTGATTTTTGGTTTACGCGATTTAACTTAACGGTTAAAATTAAAAGTAAACACGTAAAGGTTCAAAGTAAATAGTTTTGCGTTTATTGACGTAAAATGACCTGAAATTACGGAGTGTCGCAAAAAAATAGTCACATTTAATGCCACACAGTCTCCGACACGCCAAAACTACAAATCATAGGGTGGCTGGATCATCATGACCAAGAAGCAGGTATTAAACACTATTGTTTGCATCTAAACACTATTGTTTGCATCAATATTGTATAAAAAACTAACATCATCGCTAAAAAACATCCAAAACTATTAGACTTAAAATATGTTGACTTATCCGGAATTACATTAGTTCTTAAATAGCCAAACACGCAGGGACTAGATTAGACATTATTGTATAGTTTAGTTGTGTTTGGACTATAAATACCCCCTCCATACTTCCATGGAGGGGTGAGGATTCATTTGTATAAGGTGTGTATGTTTTTTTTCTCTCTAGACACACACATCTTTCCCTCTCTACACTTTTCTCTCATCATCAATAATATGGCTTTCTATTTGTTTAATCATTCCCGACCTCCGGATCTCGTTTAGCTAGTGTTTCTTATTATATACAATTGGTATCAAGAGCTAACCGGGGGTGTATTGTATTCGTGTGTTTTGTGTTTGTGGTTGGTTAAGCTTATTCGTTGTGGAATATTTGAGCTTATTGGTTTCAGTTTAAAGTACTCATTTTTTTCTCTTTCTTTTCGTTTCGTGCTTATTAACATATATCAAAAAAAATTGTTTAACAAAAATCACAAGCTTTGTTTCAAATCATTTTGGGCTTACTGTTCTAAGTTCAATGTTGGGCTAATATTTTTTTCCATCGTTATTTAAAAGTTGTGGTACTATATATTTTGTTTCTTTGTTTCCGTGGGAACCAGTTTTTGTGGTTTTGTAGAACCAGTTTTTTATTTAAAAGAAGAAGTGACTAGATCCACAAGACTCGGTACAAGGAAGACAAGGACGGTTTTGTTGCTATCTGGTGAAGGGAAGACAAGGACAATCGTACAAGCCGAACAACTTGCAACCGAACAAAGTTGAAACCAAACAACTTAGCACCGAACAACTTGTTTCATGCGACAACCGAACAACTCAAATATTAGTGACAACCGAACAACTCAACAACTTGAGTACCGAACAACTAGATTCTTTGATTACCGAACAACTAGTGATCCTTTGAGTACCGAACAACTAGTGATCCTTTGAGTACTGAACAACTTGTGACCGAACTACTAAGAAGCTACTATGAACCGAACAACTTGTTTTTGAGTATGAACCGATCTACTTATTTTAAGTAATTTTCGGGTTTTTTGGTTTCGAGTGTCGGTTATCTACGGGACTTATAACTTATACCGTTGTGAACGTGATTCGTTTTCGATCAACGTGGTATATTTGCTTTTCACCGACAACAGCCGTAGCATTCCGCGAGAGTAAAAATAAAAAAACGTAATTTTTTTCTATTTTGAAACGAGGAAGAAAGGTTTTTTGGAGGGAATTTCGTTTCATTAATACACTAGAATTGGAGATTGTCACATGCAGTCCCTGGACTTTAAAACAAATTTACCATTCGTACTTGGTGAATTATTAACCCTCAAAGTTGAAAAGGCTTTTCACCATTAGTCCTTACAAGTTATAATTCAGCCGTTAGCCCTCCAAAGTGAACCGTTATTGCACCGTTAGTCCCCACATTCATAATTAACAACCGTTAATCATTCAAAGCCTAAAAAACAACACAACAAACACGATATATAACACTAAAAACGATCTGAATAAGATTCACTAAAACGACAATCGGCTAAAGATTCGGATTACATTTTCAAGTGATCACGGAGTTGATTTGGTGTCCCTTATTTGAGATTGAAGTGTATTTTACGAAGGCGTCTACTTATTTCATCATCGAGACTTTCTTCTATTTTCTACCCCTTTTCTTCAAACTCACTCTATCGATTGATGACTTGCTTAAACGTATACAGCTATGATTGAGACTTGGATTATCTAGTTATTTCCTAATGTAAGGAGTTACATTGTAGTGCTCACGGGTTATAGCTATCACTTAAAGGAGTTGCATTGTAGTACTCAGTGTCACACGCAGATGTCGATGTGGATAATTTTAAGAGGTGTTGTACTTCTTATACTTTTCTGGTTGAGTATAGAGTACTTATAGATTTAATCTTGCACTGTTCTTCAATCAACAACAGTGCAAGATTAAGTAACAAATTTGGGGGATTCTAATTCACTTTCAAGTTGGGTATATTGGGTTTACTTCACCAAGCGGTCACAACAATAGCCGACAAAATACGAGGTTGGTACGTTAGCCAGAGAGTTTAAAGGTTGAGATGTAATCAGTAATTCTCACGGGATATTATTGTGCTATTCCATGACAATGGTACTTCACATTCTAAGCAAAATCCTTCAAAGTTCTTCAAGGTCTTTCATAATTTTTCAAGATTGTTGCTTTTGACAAGAACTTCTCGAGTATATGGACGTACACGACAATGATGCTTCCGAGACTTCGCAACCATCATGGGGGAAAATGTGTACATCCAGGACTTAGTTGACTTTGATGTTACCATGTCAACTTCCAGGGGGAAGTAGTGTATACTAATTTACTTAGTATGGTTTGTGAAGTATTCTGCATACGTGAGAAGAATTGTTGTTGATTCCTTACATGTACCCCCGAACGAATATTCACCAAGACCTAATGACAAGTAGCAGTAGTATTTGATGTGGTTTTTCTACTTCTACAAAATTCCGCTGTGCACGTAAATGTCAAACATAAGTTTTTTCTAGCTACATCAAAGTTTGAGAATCTGCTCAAGATAGGGATGTTGGTTTGGGGGGAAGCTGATTCAGAAACTTCGTCAAAAAGGAGTCTATGAAGAAAGCTTTTCAAGACATGCTGCATGAATTGGGGGGAAGTTAATCCAACTCATGCATACTACAATGATTCCTGTATAATTAAAGACACAGAAGATCCAAGCTGGAGTATAAGTTTCAAGACCAGGAGAACTCAGAAGACATCTTCAGCTTTGGAAGCACTTTGGAAGACTTTATTTGTGTTGTATTTGTACCTGATAGGAACATTGTAAGTAATTTCGTATGTCGGGAGAAGATTTTTAGCCTTAAAATATGTTGACTTATCCGGAATTACAATAGATCATTAATAGCCAAACACGCAGAGACTAGATTAGACTATTTAGTATAGTTTAGTTGTGTTTGGAATATAAATACCCCCTCCATACTTCCATGGAGGGGTGAGGATTCATTTGTATCATTTCACCAAAGTGTGTGTGTGTTATTTCTCTCTCTAAAACACGTACACATCTTTCCTTTTTCTCTCTCTAAATAATATGGCTAGGTTCTTGTTTAATCCTCCCCGATCTCCGGGTCGAATCTAATTAGTGTTTCTTATCATGTACAATTGTTAGCCTCAAAATATTGAGTCGAATAAGGAAGCTCGGTCACTCAACGAGGAAGCTTCGATCCTTATTTCATTTATGTTGTAATAGGCTAAAAGGGTAAACGGGCTCGTGAACGTAATCTAATATTGTGCTAGTTCCGGACTAAGGTCCATTGTAATCCCGAGCCCAGCCCAAGTCAAACACCATTCGGCTCAACAAAGCCCATGTGGTGTAAGTATAAATACCCCTCTCTATGTGTAGAGAGGGTGTTGGTTCATTTGTATTTTCTCACAAGTTTAATCAACCACTCTTTTCTTCTCTCTAGTTTCTCTCTCTAACTTCTCTCTAATTTTCTTATCATTCTTCTAATCTTTATTTCTCTCTCTAACTTTCTCTAAAATTCTCCTTATTTTCCTTTCTTATTTTCTTGTTCAAATGGTGAAGTGAAAGTGTTTTTGGGTTACCTACATTTGGTATCACTCGCCTCGGGTGGGTTTAGTGATTTGGTTGTGGTTATTTTGAGCTTATTCATACGGATTTTTTTTTGTTTCGTCACAGTTTAAACGTTCGTTTTTGTTTCATATTACAAACTTTTTTTTTGTTTTTGTTGACAAAATTATTTTTTGTCTTTTAGGAAAGACAATAATTTTGTCATTAAGGAATATCAAAAAAATTTCAACTGTTTTGGTGTATCTTGTTTTGTTTCATACGGAAAAGAAAAAAAACAGTTTCTGTTTCATCGTTTTTTCTTTTTTCGTGTTCTTTTCGTTTACAAACCAGTGAAGAAAAATGCTTATTTACAAGTGCTTATTGTGTTAAAGCTTTCCGTAACTTATTTGTGTCAAAAGAGCTTACTTTCAAGCTTATTTGGTTGGCTTATTTGAGCTTTTCGGGTTAGCTTATTTTCTTTGGTTGTACACGGTCAAAAGAAGAAGATGCAAGGATGGCTTTGTTGCTATCTGGTGAAGAGAAGACAAGGACAATCGTGCAACCGAACTACTTTCACAACCGAACAACTAGTGATTCTTTGAGTACCGAACAACTAGTGTTCTTTGAGTACCGAACAACTAGTGACCCTTTGAGTACCGAACAACTAGTGATCCTTTGAGTACCGAACAACTCAACGTCTAGTGTGTACCGAACTACTCAACGTCTAGTATGAACCGAACAACTCAACGTCTAGTGTGAACCGAACTACTCACAAGCAATAGTAACCAATTTAGCACTTCAACAGAAACAATCTTTACTCGTTTCGAGTAATTTTCGGTTTCTCGGTTTTGTGTGACGGTTACTTACGGGACTTATAACCTATACCGTTGTGATCGTCCTTCGTTTTCGATCAACGTGGTATATTTCGTTTCCAACGACGATAATCGTACAACTCTGCGAGATCAATTTTATATTCGTTTCATTTTTTATATATTCAAAACGAAAGAGATGAAACTTTGGAGGGAATTTTCTTTATTAATTATCTAGAATTAAAAGGTTACACATGCAGCCCCTGACTTTCAAGACCATTTCAAAGTTATTCCATTATTGCATCATTAACCTTCAAGTTGAAACTATTTTACACCGTTAGTCCCTATTTGAGTTATAATCAACCGTTTCTCATTTAAAGTTCAACGTTTGTGCATTGTTCATCATTTTAAGCTCATTTTTCGCCAACAAAAGCTTAAGTTCTTCGATTAAAACAACGATTTCAATGACAATTAATCATTGTTTCACAGTTTCTTCTTGATTTTGTAAAATCCCGCAAAAGATTTCATTTCTTTTTACGGTTTAAATCAGATTTGTAAAATCCCGTGAACGTTAATTGATTTCAATCCACAACAACAATCACTTTACCTACTTAAGATCCTACAAATCATTTTCACTTCACAATTCACGTTACAATGGAAACGAAAGATACTTTATCTTCATGTTCGGATTTAGATGAACAAGAGATACAACAACTGCAAAAGCAAGCAAAGAATTTAAAAGAGATCTCCATGAACAAATTGAATGCACTCAAAACAACCACTCAACACCTTAAAAGACAGACTTTCACTCACTCTGTATTGTTTGAAAGAGCATTTTCAAGACTCTTTAGTAATGACGTCAGAACTTTCAAGTATGAGTTATCTCAAAACATGAATAACTTAAAAAAGCAACTCAACAATGAAATACTTCATGAGAAGGATTCCAAGTCTTCTCTAAGTGTGATCCCCAAAAAGGGGGTTTTTTTTTGGGCTAGTTTGACAAGTTCATACATTCAGAGATGCCCAAGTCTTCCAATTATGATTCTAATGCTCGAGAAAAAAGGAAAGACTTCAAAGATTACACTCAAATGGAAGCTCAATCCTTCAAAGACTTGATAATCCAACACATGGAATCCAGTGAGCAATGTATTGTTGAAAGAGCATAAATGTCATAAACAGAGAATGCATAATAGGATGAATAAGGTTGAATGAAAGAAGGTTCAAATTCAGAGTGCATGTCAAAAGGTTAAAAGCAACGGATGCTTACGTTCGGCTGAGGAAAAAGACTACAGGTAGGATTTGTATTCAGGACAAAGGAATGATCAAGGTTTAGAGAATCAAAGCAACACATTTGGAGATGAAAGCAGCAGGTCAAGGAATGAATGCAATAGGAAAACAAAAAAAAAAATAAAGCAACTTCTGGGGATGATACGTAACATCAGACCTTCCTAATGACACAGAACCAATGGTTGAGGTAACCATATACATGCTGGAATTATAATGTGTTTGCTTGTTGTCACACAACTTTATGTGCAACCTGAATGAATTATTAACAAATATGTGTAGTAGAAAAGATGATAATAGCTATGTTCACTCCTGATTCACCGGATTATGTGTGAATAGAAATTCAGGATGGATCCATAATGCTGTAAGAATGTGATGATGAGGGTGTTTTTTGTTGCGCTTGCCATTTAATTGCAAATTAAATGTGACATTGATGAAAACAAAACAAGTTCAAAGAAAATTAATGAAAGCAAACGGATCATTGACTCAGAATTGAAAGAGGTGCTACATTACTCCTGCAGAGACTAGTAGAACCCTAGGGGAGTCTAATAGTATTCGGGATAGTTGCCTAGTTGCACTTCAAAATAAACAGACTGAGTTTGAGAGGTACAAGGCCTTTAATGATCGTACAATTGATTATGACAAACTTAAACGTAAGTTAAATGAAAGTCTAGGACTATTAGCTCAAAAAGAAATTGACATAAAAAAGGTTTAAAACTTAAAGCCTATGAATTTCATGTGTCAAAGAGAAACACGATGAGTTAGTCAAACAGAGTCTTTTAACAAAGTCACATTACGAAGGTCTTGTCAATGAAAAAACAAAGGTAATAACAGATTTGAAACTTAAGGAAGAAAAAGACATCGATAAAATGATTTCAATAGAAAAGCAATTAAAGTTTTTGAATGAAATTGTTTACAAAAGGAATCAATCAATTCAAACTATTTACATGTTAGCTCCCAAAGGCCCAACATTCAATGGTAGACCAACCTTTGCAAATCCAATATACCTCAAAAAGGCTCAATATGAGAAACCATGTTTGTATGAGATCCTATATGACCAATCTGATCCTGCAAACAGACTCGTCCCCGATAGGAAAGAGATTCTGACTCTTGAAAAAGAAAGTCGATCAAAATTGAATAAAGACTTAGTGCGACCTTATGACTACACAAAACTAAATAGTCTTTATGAAATTTTCAAGCCCCCGACACAGGAATATCATGAACAGTTAGCACATGCAAATGAAGTAAGGAAGAAAATGTGGAGAAAATCATTTGTGAAAACTAAACCAAATATTTTCAAAAACATTGATTTCTTACAAGTTTCCAAATCAATAAGCAAAAGTAGACAAGCATATAATGTCATGAATAACAACATAAATCATTTTAGAGAACTTGTCGATCAAGCTTGGGTAAAACATTCACAGGATCATCTTCATCTTCGTGCCCTAACTGCTCATGACATGGAAATCCTAATTAAGACATGTTTGATGCCTCTTGCCATAAAGACACAGAATGATAGTTTCGCATTTGTTCATGAACTTAAGCAAGAAATGCATGCTGATTTAAAGTACGTTGAACCCCTTGAAAAAGAAATTAACGAACTTGAATCTAATAAAGCAGAATTTTCAAACATGTATGATATACTGTTGCAAGAATGTGTGTCTAATGATGTTATGTGTTCTTATTTGCATTCGTTATCTGATTTAGATGCTCACTCTGAATTGCAATGCTTATATCTTCATAAAGTGAAAGAATGTGAATGTCTTGCATAAAAGCTTTCAAAACAAATTGAGTCTGTTAGTAAAGAAGTTTATACTGAGCTTTTTACAAGTTTGCTAAATAGAAAATAACATCGATTTCTCTTGAACTGGCTTTACAACAAATATCAAGAACAAATGAAAAAGTGACTCATTTTGCAAAGAAAAGCGGTCATCTATGTATTTCAAAAAGAATGTGAACAATATTTCAAAATACAAGATTTAAAAGCTCAATTGCAAGACAAAAATATTGCTATAAGTGAGTTAAATAAACTCATTGAGAAATGCAAAGGAAAGTCTGTGGAAACTAAGTTTGATAAACCATCTGTTGTTCGACAACCAAATGCTCAAAGGATTCCAAAACCATCAGTTTAGGCAAACCGACTCCTTTTTCAGACTCTCTTGAGAGGAAAAGTTTTTCATAAACAAAGCCGGTTCCCAAAACTAATGTGTCAGAGAGTTTATCAACAACAGTCACTCTACATTCTTGGCCTCCAGTTAGGAAATCGTCTTTTGCTAAGCCTTATGATGTGAATGCACCTGGCCCTTTTAAGAATAGCCCAAAGTATGTGTCATTTCAGTCACCAAGGGAATCTGTAGGCTCAAATGACATGGTTGTGGAACAAACCATTGTATATGTGTGGATATGTACACATGTATGTTCTACATGTCCGTTTATGACATTCATGTATCTATAGATGTTTTGTATGTAGGTATACGTGTATATGCGTGAACGTGTAACCATATCAAAAAAAAGTAAAAGAAAACGATTATGTCAGTGGGAAAGTCGTGGGTAATTTCCCACAGATTACCTACCAAGTTGATAAATCCCTAGGAAATACGTGTGTAAATACCCACGAGTTTCCCATAAATATGATCGTTTTTACGTTTTTGTATACTTACACATTCCGACATGACTTAGTATGTCGTCATATGTGTTTTTAGTTTCATATTATATGTTTTTGTTTATTAACGTAACTATTTATGTGAGTATCGCAAGTGTATGTGTAAGTTTAGGTATAACCTTAATGTGGAACAAATCAACAAACCATTATATATGTGTGGATATGTACACGTGTATGTTCCGCATGTCCGTTTATGACATTCATTGTATCTATAGATGTTTTATATGTAGGTATATGTGTATATGTGTGAACGTGTAACCATATTAGAAAAAGTAAAAGAAAATGATTATGCCCGTGAGAAAGTCGTGGGTAATTTCCCATAAATTACCTACCAAGTTGATAAATCCGTGAGAAATACGTGTGTAAATACCCATAGACTTCCCACAAAAAATATTGTCTTTATGTTTCTGCCTAATTACACATTCCCACGTTACTTAGTATGTCTTCATATGTGTTTGTAGTTTCATAGTATATGTGTATGTTTATAAACATAACTATTTATGTGAGTATCGCAAGTGTACGTATTAGTTTAGGCATAACCTTTTTGTGTAACAAATCATTACATATGTATGAATAACTACACGTGTGTGTTCCGCATGTCCATTTATAACATTCATTGGATCGATAAATGTTTTGTATGTAAGTATACAGATGTGTATATGCGTGAACGTGTAACCATATAAAAAAAGTAAAAGAAAACGATTATGTCTGTGGGAAAGTCATGGGTAATTTCCCATAGATTACCTACCAAGCTGATAAATCTATGGGACATACGTGTGTAAATACCCACAAATTTCCCACAAAAAATATCGTCTTTATGTTTATGCCTACTTATACATTCCCACGTTACTTAGTATGTCTTCATATGTATTTGTAGTTTCATATTATAAGTGTTTGCTCATAAACGTTACTATTTATGTGAGTATCGCAAGTGTACGTGTTAGTTTAGGTATAACCTTTTTGTGTAACAAATCATTACATATGTATGAATATCTACGCGTGTGCGTTTCACATGTCCGTTTATGATATTCATTGGATCTGAGCAGTAATACGTGTAAATGATGGTGTTAAGGACTTAGCCAAACCTTAATCATTGGCATCCTATTTATAGTTGAAGGAAATAGGCTATGGCATTCATATTCACATAAACCAGAGATCATGGGGGTGTCTGTGTATTTTAGTAACCGCTAAGGATAATGTCCACGTCTCCTATCTTGGAGGGAAAACCTTGACCGGGTAGTGACACATGTTAGTTGACTTAGTCATCAAGATCCTCTATGAAAATATCTTCGAAGCTCACATCCTCGAAGGATGTTTACCTTCGGGTGGCAAATTCCCTTTCGGTAGTAATGGATGAATGACTTCACACCATATATATTTTAGGAGGCATACGAATTCATTTAAAAAGTAGTTTCCGAGATAGGCTCGAAGATGTGGTCTTCGAACCGTTCGAATGATACGTCATCAGAAGTAATGTTGGAAATTTTTTGTTGGGATTTGCAGATTTGATGAGACAAAAGAACAAAAGAATGAAACAAGAAGGACTAATTCAGCATTATGGGATTCTAGAAGACTTGAAGTCAAACAATAGTTATCTTCTCATTTAATGCAGTCAAACATCGATTAATGCTGATTGAAGAACTCATTCAATGTAGTCAAACAACGATTAATGTTGATTGAAGATTAATTACAACTTGAAGATTAATGCTAATTTAGTTTCCTAATTATTTAGTCAACCATATTAAATACATTGACTAAGTATTTAATATAATTGTTGACTAGAATTAGTTTTTTTTATAAGTCATGATCTCTCCCTATATAAAGAGATCATAGACATAGGTTTAGTGCATCCAAAAACATAGATCTCTCCCAATGAGAGTCTAGTAAACGTGTGCGTGTGTGTACACAATAGTTAGTTAGTTAATAGTTATTTAACTAATAGTTAGTTAGTAGTTCCAAGGTATAGATTTAGGTCAAGGTGAAAACGTATGATAATAAAACCTTGTTTGATAATATACTGTTCTTATTATTCCGATGTGCATATTTATATTATCTGTAAAACATATCCTAGATGGGCTTAAAAGATCTCTATAATTGGTATCAGAGCCTCGGGGCTCTTGATCTAGGATCACAAGGTTTGTTTATACTGCTCAGAAGCATTGTAGTAATTGGTAAGTGCTGCTACATGGGATGATCATACTATTAACGGAGGAACATTAGTGCTGCTTGTGTATTTGGTTAATGCTTCCAAAGTAAATTCATGGAATGTTTCTACTTACAACAGTACTAAGTGTTAAGGACGACACATGAGGATTTGTTGAACGAGCAAAGGTAAACTTAATACTGCTACATGCTTTTTAGTACTGCTAGCATTGGGCTTACAAGAAATTTACTACTGCTAGCTTTGTAATAATACTACTAGTAGTAATTTGAGATGTTAATGTTGCTCGTTGGTACTTTATGTTGCCCAAAGATGATTTGTATTGTCAACTGATATTACTACTGCTTGGGCTTAATGAATTATTTATATTGCTGGTTCGTGTTTAATGCTACTACTTCGTGTGTTAGCACTGCTAGTATTAAATGAGTTTGTACTGCTAGCCTTATGCGATAACGGATAACACACAGCTTGGTTCACGGATAGGACAAAGATTTAATTAAATTGAAAAAGGCTATTTTTGGATTTATTGAAGATGTGATTACGAAGACAATTGATTATCACTTATTTAATGTTGTAGTTGAGTTTCACAGGTGCGTGTTCTTATCATATCTTAAAGTGGGTGTTACACTTACAAGATAACTTGTTCGTTTTATATGGTTTTGACGAAGACTTGAAGAATCTAGCAATGTGTGATTTTTCTTATGATGCTCAATGCGCACATTGGCTATCACCTAAAGGAGTTACATTGTAGTGCTCAGTGTCTCATCTAGTTGATGATTCTTTCAAGATGTTGCGGTCTACTTATACTTCTTGGTTCAGTATAAGTTTGGAGTCATGTGGATAAACAAGTCATAAGACACAAGTTTGGGATATTTAACTTCTTCATCAAATTCGTTATACTCAGTTTTCTTCATCAGTAATCACTATAAAAAGCCTACAGAATTGAAGATGTTCATGTACAGTTTCAGGGGAAGGTCATTACTACTGCTAGTCATTATTAATACTGCTAGTTTAAAATTTCTACTGCTTGAGTTCGTTATTTGTGTTGAACTTCATGGGGGTAATTTGAGTCAGTGGAAAGCTTGGATTAAAAGTTTTGATATATGATTTGAAGTTGTAAAGATCAAAGTTGCTTATATGTTCCCTATTTGATAAAGACAAAAAGGTGAAGATGATTATATGATTAGCAACTTATAGATCCTGTGGTGGCATGGAATGGAGATTAATAACTTAAGGGGAAGATCTTAAGTTAAGGGGAAGCAGTTTACAAAGGAAGATTGTTTCATTCAGGGAGATCCATGATCTCAAGTTTAGGGAAAGTTCGTGCAAGAATTTGTTTGTTTTGTCATCATCAAATAGGGAAAGATTGTTGGGATTTGCAGATTTGATGAGACAAAAGAACAAAAAAATGAAACAAGAAGGACTAATTCAGCATTATGAGATTCTAAAAGATTTGAAGTCAAACAGTAGTTATCTTCTCATTTAATGCAGTCAAACAGCGATTAATGCTGATTGAAGATCTCATTCAATGTAGTCATACAACGATTAACGATTAATGCTGATTGGAGATTAATTACAACTTGAAGATTAATGCTGATTGATCTACTTATATTTTGGTCTTGGTATGAGTTCGACGTCGCGTGGATAAACAAGATATAAGACACAAGTTTAGGTTGTTCTACTTGAGCATCAAGTTCGTTATACTTAATTTTCTTCATCAGTAATTATTACATAGAGCCTACAGAATTGAAGATTCAAGAAATGGTTAACATATGGGTTTCAGGGGAAGCTTAATGTTAAAATGTTTAACCATTTACATGCTACATCGAGGTGAAGGTTTTTGCTACTACTAGTCATTATTACTACTGCTAGTGTGAGTGTCTACTACTCAAGTTCATTTTTCTTATTGTGCTTAATGGTGGGTAATTTGAGGAGATAGAAGGCTTGGATTAGAAGTGTAATATTGGTTCGTGGTTGTGAAGATCGAAGTTGCATACTTTAGTCCCCGATTTGATGATGACAAAAAGGGGAAGAAGATTTGATGATTTGCAACTTGTAGATCCTTGGTAGCTTAAGGGGAAGTTTTCATTCGTATATTAACTTCAGGGGAAGTTCGTGCTTATTTGGTTTTGTCATTATCAACTAGGGGAAGATTGTTGGGAATTATATTTGAGTTGATAAGACAAAACACGAATGAAACAAGATGGAAACAAAAGGACCAAAGTCGTCATTGTGGGATTCTACAAGATGTAGAAGAAAATAAAGATTTGGTCAAAAAGAGATAAAGATGAAGAGATAAAGATTTGGTCAAACTCATTAATATCTTTTAAATAGTTTCCATGTAAAGCCTTGACTCCTTATGCTATAAAAGGAGGTCTAGGCATATTGTTTTAGTATCCAGAAAAGTGTGTGTTCTCAATGAGAGTCGACTAAAACAAAACGTGTATGTGTACACGTTTAGTTAGTTAGCATAGTTAGATAGTTAGTAGATGTGTTATAAACATCTATGTATTAGTTAGTTTAGCCTCAAGGATCATTTGATCTTGGGGATATAATGAATAAAGAAAACCTTGAAGTAACTTTGATTTCTGTTTTATTATTCCGCTGTGCAAGTTTATTAATCATTGTTACTATATCCTAGATGTGTCTTAATAACGATCTAAGGGGTCATAAAGATCTCCACATGAATTCTGATATTGAAGACGACATCATAGACCCAGTGATGCAATGCACAACCTTTCCCAGCCATTTGAGTTTCTCTCAATAGAAACTTGTCTCATTTGTCACGGAGATACACACGACTTCTATTGACTTTCTCACTCCGAGTTAGTTGATATTGAATAGGTAGCAGTCTACTCCAGCCTCCGAGTACT
This sequence comes from Tanacetum coccineum, assembly GCA_026074375.1. Lineage (NCBI taxonomy): Eukaryota > Viridiplantae > Streptophyta > Magnoliopsida > Asterales > Asteraceae > Tanacetum > Tanacetum coccineum. Next base: position 66,387 of record BQNB010008356.1, on the reverse strand, counting down.
AAAACTAAAGCGCACTAATCGAGTGTAGAGCCAAGAGATCAATAAAATAATTATCATTAGGACACATTCCATTATAAACACTTGTTGAACACCAATAAGTTCACAAGTTGTCAACAAGAGTCCTACGCATTATCCTTGTGATTTTGCCAGAACATCTGAGTGATACTTAAGTATTCACAGTGAAGATGGAAATCCTGCTTGAGCCAACATCAAATAAGCTCTTGGTAGGTGACTTGCGAGATTCTATATGAATCAAACTTGTGTCAACTGGAAAGAAACAATGGTGCGATTCCATGTGAATCAAACTTATTCCAGTAAATGAATTGACGACTCAATCGGTAAGATAGTAACTAACCGATTCACTCATATTGTGTTGTCTGCTTTGAGATGTTTTGATATTGAGAAAGGCTAGTGCAGCTGGAAACCCTATCAAGAAGATTCCTTGAATCTACCTGATCACAGGTATAGTATTTATACTATAAAACAGGGAACCGGTGGTTATCGCAACCTAAAATCGACGAATGACAAAGACATTTCGTCTATATCTGTTGTTTATTACTAACATTCTAATGCAGGTACAAACGTCGGTGTTGCAGCCCCATTCCAGCAGAGTCGGATTCATCACCACATGCTCATGCTCAAACTACAAAGACATATTATAAGCATCAAGTTCCAAGTATCAAGAAAGCTCAAGATTTAAAGACAAAGACTTTCGCAAACTCTGATATTAAAGATAACTTCTCAGAAACCTAGCTTCGGGGGAGATTATTAGAGAGCTTTCATAAAGATGCAAAGTATGAGCATGTTGGTCAAGACACAAGATCGCAAGATGGCAGAGACAACAAGACAAACAAGGAAAAGATTTAAAGATCTCGGAATTAAAGTCAAAGTCAAAAAGAAAAGGCTCAAGATCAAAGACCACAAAGCATGAAGGAACAAGCCTATAACAAAGATAAAGACCAAGAACAAGACTCAAGAACTCAATGTCAAAGCAATCTCAAGAAGTCCAAGACCATGTTATGACTGTGAACGTGGAAGCTCGGAATCCATCAGAAACCAAGCTTCGAGGGAATTGGTAGCCTCAAAATATCGAGTCAAACAAGGAAGCTTGTTTCAAGGTTTAACACCTCGCTTCGGGGGAGATTGTTAGCCTTAAAATATTGAGTCGAACAAGGAAGCTCGGTCACTCAACGAGGAAGCTTCGACCTTTAATTAATTATATGTTATAATAGGCTAGAAAGGGTAAACGGGCTCGTTTATGTAATCTAATCGGTCACGTGTTATGGGCTAAAGCCCAAGTAATCCCAAGTAGTCCCGAGCCCGGCCCATAGAAAGCCCATAGGTATGTAAGCCTCATGGTGCAAGTATAAATACCCCTCTCCAAGTGTGGAGAGGGTGTTGGTTCTCATTTGTTTCACACACATTTGTTTAGAATATAACCATTCTCTTTCTCTTTCTACTTTCTCTCTCTAGTTCTTCTTTCTCTTTTCTTCTCATCTTCTTTTCTTATTTTCCTGGTTACAATGATGAAGTGAAGTGATCTTGGGTTACCGACAAAAACTACAATACACAACAGATGTATCCAAAACACAAAACACAACATGCCAACACTTTATAAACATTAATGAACATAAACCTTAATATGACAAACCGTATTCTTTCATTACATATTATTATGACATACCAGGTAAAGATAATCATTCTACTCCTTATTCCTACCAAAACCCCTAAAACAATTTCAACTTTAATCATCAAAATCAAAAACACAAAATCTCGAAACAAAAATGAGTGCAAAATACAACATGCATACACCTCATAAACATCACCGAACATTAACCCTAACACCACAAACCAAGTTTTTTTTATTACATACAACAACATATCATGTATAATTCACACTCATCATTTCTACCAAAACCCCAAAACAATTTCAAGTTTAAGCATCAAAATCGAGAACATAAAATTTTCAAAAAAAAATTAAAATCACCAATAAGGACAAAGAAAATAAATAAATAAGCATCACTTATATGCAACAGTGATGCTGCCAGATCTAACAACCTATATGTAGCCCACGTTACCTGTATGTGTGTGTGTGTGTATGTTTAAAGCAGGTAGGTGAGTTTTTATGAGAAAAAAGGAAACTACGTCATTTAGTTTAGGGTAAAGGCTATAAAAATACCAACGTACTTTCCAAAATTTACCGTAATGAACAACTTACTTTTTTATTATCGATACCATCAACTTACATTCAAATTTTGTTTCAACTTTATTAAGCATATAGATCTTGATTGATGACTAGTGTGTGTAGATCAAGGTGTAATTAGTGTGTGTGTTTAGAGAGAGAATTTCTTAACCTTTTCTCATTTGATATTGATACAAAATGACTTGGTGTGGAGGAATTACATCATTATAGTAGCCTAATGCCTTATTTATACTTAGAGATGTAACTAAGTATACGATAAATACAATAGTAGTCCCTGCACTATTTCCTTCTATGCACATTGATCCTAAATCTATGTATATTCTATTATTACATCAAAATGTGAAATTTATCTTTAATTCCAACAATCTCCCCCTATGTAATGATAGGATAGATTTGGATCTCTTTCTTGTGTAGCTTGAAAATGCTAAGAATTCTTTGTGAAAGCTGAGGATGACCTTGTAGCATATCTCTCCCGATATAATTTTCTCCCCTATATGATAGGATAGGTTTCTTTATCTCTGAAGGTATCAACTCTACTCTCGAACTCAAAATCAGCATTCTCAAAAGCTAACTTGATCTTCTTTTGCAACTTGATTCTTTAATAGCTTGTATGAAATCTTTATCTTTGAACTTGATCTTGAAAATAGATTTCAATCACATAATGTTGCTGATGAAAGATCTTGAACACGATGATATTGATTGAGCATTGCTTTGTAGAAGACTTGAACACTTGTCTTTATCCTTGAATCTTCATACTCTTTTAGCTCCCCCTCAATCACATATCCATCTCTTGAATATTGAAGTAGTGATCTTGATTGTGAAGACTTTTTCTTGAATGAATTGTTGTTGAAGACGATGATGATATTGTTGAAGTAATCTCATGCAAATGTTGAACCGGCTATCTTGATCGATCTTTAAGCTTGATGAAACACTACAACTTATTCTAAACATTTGATGATGTAACCTCGAAACATATCAATAAGAAAAGAAAATAACAAAATAACTCTCATTTTGTTTTTGCTTTCTCTCTTTTCTTTCAATCCTCACCAACAATATATACATTTTCTCATTCTGTTTTTGCTTTCTCTCATTTCTTTTAATCCTCACCAATCATGAAGATAAAATATATCTTCTCGATCAAACTACTTATACAATGATTTCCTTAAACTTCAATTTCGTTTTTCCCATTATCTTGATTTGTCCCATATATTCTTGCTTATATATTCTCCCCTTTCATATACTTGAATTGACCTTACATTTTCTCTCCAAATATACTTATATCTTTACCTCTCTCATATTTGGCCAATACTAAGCTTATATTTTCTCCCCCTCATGATGATTATGATCCATCGTGAGCATCATGATCATATAAGCTTCTAAAATACGCTCCGGGTGAAGATTATCCTTTGAAGTCCATGAAATTGAAATTGAAATCAGTTCTTTTCTCTTTAAGAATAAAACATTCTCCTCTTTATAAACAAACATACTCCCCAAAATAACCCATAAGCTCCCTCAAACCAATATACTTGATTGCTATCATTCCCATGAAGGTTAAAAGGTAACTTTTGTCAGTATAAGATTTGTTGAAGTAGTCATGCTTGTAAAAGGTAGAAATGTTGTTGTTGTATGTTGTAGAAGATGAAATGGAGAATTATCAGAGTAAGAACCATCTTCCACATTAACCATGAAGTTCATACATCACAAGATCATGCTTTGAAAATTCCCGATGAAATATTTGAAAAATATGACCAAATCAATATCTCGGTGATAAGGATGCGGAAATATGACCATAAAATCCAAAAAAGCATTGATCTCATGAACTTAATGTTGTTTTACCCTGGGAAACAAATAACCACTAGATCACATAGATTACTAGTTAACACTTATTTGAATCATTAAGCAATCATTTTCAAATAGTGACCTACGTTCAGCGTTGGCATGACGTTAGTACTGTTAGGATTTCCATTCAATCATTGTGAATACTATTTGATAGTATCACTCCAGAATGTTCCGGCAATGTCACATAGACATGCAATGTCACAAAGACATATATCATTGTACCTTTTGTATCATTGATGTTTAATACAAACGTACTTTTGTGTCCTAAAGATATTTCCATTGAATATCATTTTGGCTCTAGACTCTTGTGCGCTTTTAGTAAGCAAGGACTGGAGCAGAATGTCCTTTATTCAATACCAACATTCTCGAAATGAGAAGTCGATAGATTATGCGTTAATCTCCGTGAGAATGAAACAAATACTTTTTGAGAAGTACTTGAGTGGCTATGAGGGGTTGTGCATTTGCATCACTGGGTTCATGATGTCTACTTCAATACCAGAAATCAACGAATGAAATCCGATAGCTTATGAGTTGACCCAGTTTCTATCCTAGTGTAGGAGAAACACCCTTCATCTTTTCTTATAAGCCTCTCACTTTTCGACTCCAACCTTTTCATTACTTAGCATTCGATTCTTTTCTTCATCAAATTCTTGTCACTTTTGACAATTTTATCATTTTCGTTCATTCTTTTTCATTCAGAGCTTTATCACTTAAGTCTTTTTGGCATTCAAAATATGTTGATTTGCACCACAAACTCTATCACATAGACCTAACTTTCCTAAATTGGAAGGAAGACTCCGGGGTAGATCAATTCCGGTTCTGGAAGATCATAGGAGTATTTTGAGAGTAACTAAATCACACCATGCAACTTAATTAACATACGCCAAGATAATTCCTTTAGAAAGAATGTCCGTGAAAACCATGATGAAAATCTGAAATCGTCTCATGAGATTTTGATAATATCAAGAAAATGTAGAACAATCACTCTGTCTGTTTTTGTATGCGGTGACATTTCTTTTCTTGCATACTTTTCTCTTTTTCTTTTCATGTGCTGTTCTTGCTTTTGAAGCACATGACATATACTTTTATTTTTTTAAGTATACGATTTCTCAATTCTCTCTTTCTATTTTTCATCATTCTCACTAACATCATATGAAGAAGAAAATTTTGATCTTTGAACGTTTCAATCATTGTAAAGACACTCCCCCTTAACATATGCCGAGAAACATTTTTAACATGAAACTAAAAACGCAAAAATACGGATATGTTAAGATGAAATGTAAACAATTTACCATTTTCTTAACTTTCTGAAAACTTTTCAACAAAAATTGTACGGACACTCCCCCTCGAAAAATACCTTATCTTTATTAAAACCTTTATGAGGAAGTTTCTCTTTGCACTTCTGAGTCCTTTTATTTCTTTAGACACTTTTCACTTTTAAACACTTTCACTTAAAACAAAGATTACATCGATTTGAAGACTATTTTTTAAAATTGATTTTCTCCTTTAAGTATCACATTTTTTAAAATTCGAATCGATTGTAACTCACCAACTTGAGATCATTGACTTTTTAAACAACTTGATTTTATCTTTTAAGTACCACATAAAGATTTTGAAAAATATGTACCAATGACTCAAGTCAAAGAAGACTTCTTTTCTTTTTCAAAGATAAATGCACTGACGCATACATTTTCTTTTCTTTAAAGCACGGGTTGTGACAAGTCACAAAGCCATCAAAATCGAGCTCGGGGTTTCGTACTGAATTATACGAAAAAAACCATAATAAAAAACCAAAAATCTTTTTGTGTTTTTATAGAATTGGTATTAAAGGAAAAATCTTTTTGACTTTTCTGAAATTTTATATAAAAAAACTTTTTGTATTTTCAAAAAAATTTTTATAAAAGAAAATCTTTTTGTACTTCTAAAGTTTTCGCTCTCTCAAAACAAGATTATGAGAGTTAAAAAGAATTTTATGTTATCCAGACTTCCATATACCAACTTCTCGACTAAAAAAACTTAAATCGAGCTTCAAGCAGAGCATTTCCTTAGAATAAATTGCCACACCACGGTTCCTTTTTCAACATGATCCTTGATAAAATGATACCTCACATCAATGTGTTTTGTTCGAGTGTGTTGTACCGGATTGCACGAGATTGCAATAGCACTCTTTGAATCACAGTAAATCGGTACTTTGTCGTAGAAGAAGCCATAGTCAGTCAATTGAGTACGCATCCACAAAACTTGAGCACAACAGCCAGAAATAGCAACATATTCAGATTCTGCTGTAGAAATAGACACGCAATTCTGCTTCTTTGACGACCAACACACTAACTTGTCACCTAAAATTGAACACTGCCAGATGTACTAGTGTGTGTAGATCTTGATTGATGACTAGTGTGTGTAGATCAAGGTGTAATTAGTGTGTGTGTTTAGAGAGAGAATTTCTTAACTTTTTCTTATTTGATATTGATACAAAATGACTTGGTGCGGAGGAATTACATCATTATGGTGGTCTAATGCCTTATTTATACTTAGAGATGAAACTAAGTATACTATAAATACAATAGTAGTCCCTGCACTATTTTCTTCTATGCACATTGATCCTAAATCTATGTATATTCTATTATTACATCAAAATGTGAAATTTATCTTTAATTCCAACAATCTCCCCTATGTAATGATAGGATAGATTTGGATCTCTTTCTTGTGTAGCTCGAAAACGCTGAGAATTCTTTATGAAAGCTAAGGACGACCTTGTAGCTTATCTCCTCTTATATAATAGGACGACCTTGTCTTTCGAACCATTTTTTTTGAAAAAAAAAACTCGAAATTTTTATCGAAACTTCTTTTTTTTCGAAAATTTTTTATGTTTCGAACTTTTTTTCGAAAATTTTTACACACGTTTTTTCGAAAATTTTTATACACATTTTTAGAAGAAAACTCAAAAAAAAATTATACACATAAAAATTTTTCGAAAAAAAATTCGAAAACTTCTTTTCGAAAAAAATGTTCGAAGGAATTTTTTTTTGAATATATATATATATATATATACATTATATATAACAGGAGGCATTTGACTATTTTATGTCATGTCATCATTATGTAATGTAATGCTTAAAAAAATTCTCGAGATAAATCAAGAAATTATTTTGATAATTGAAAATACAGCCTACATAAAAATCCATACCATGTTTATCAATTTAGATCAACCCTAATATTGTTTATTCATTCGGTGCATCTTCACAAACAATAAAAAAACATCCTTTTTTTCTCTATCCTTTAGGTTTTAATTACTTTTTTTCAGTTGACCAAGACGTGAATCATGGATGATTTGAGAGCCAATGATCCATCCTCTTGGATTTTTGGCTTCATCAGTGGCTAAAGATCATGGTGGCTCACGTATATATATATACACAAGTACGATTTTTGCAACTTCCTCAAATATTTTTATGAATTTTGTTTAAAAAAATAAATGTAAACTCAATAACAAATTCAAAGAGGAAGAACATAAGGACTAACGATGCAAGCGATCGTTAGCTAAATGGACTAACGTTGCCACATAATAACTAACGGTACAAACGTTTTGTTCAAGTTGAAACAAAATTTGAATGTAGGTTGGTGGTATCAATAATAAAAAAGTAAGTTGTCCATTACGGTAAATTTTGAAAAGTACGTTGGTATTCTATAACCTTTACCTTTTAGTTTAATGAAAAACAAAACTATCCTCAATACCAAAACGTCGCCATTGCATCCCAAAACGACGTCGTTTTACCCGGTTCACTCACAGCCGGCCCGACCCAAAATGGAAACATCGTTGTTTTTGCCCCTTCAAAATGTTGTCGTTTGCTTCGCTATTGTATATAAAGGTAATATAACCGTAGTATATAAAGAGTAATAGTAAACTTAATTAAACTTTTTTATCTAGTTTTAATATTCTTTATCTTTGAAATAGAAGTAATACGAATACAAAAAAGAAGTCAGAAATAAAGAGGAAAACGTGGAAAGTTTTGTTTTCGTATCCTCAAATAATGATGACCAATATCTTATTTGTTTGTATATTTGCATGAAACAAAAGGCTGGTGGCATGTCCGAATCTGGGTTCTTTTTTGTTAAAAAGGTTACTGTTTAACTTGATACTATATAGCTGATAATAATATATATTAATAAAAACCGTAACACATATATTTTATATTTAAAATATTAAATCTATAGATTAAATATTAAATTTATAAAGTAATTAAAAAAATATGAAAACTGATAAATTTATATAAGTTCTTATAATAAACTAGACGGATACTCGCCTAAAGTGACTATGTAAATGTTAAATAGCGAAAACCCCGTAGGTAATACTTTATTGTGAGAGTTAATGAATAAGTGGGCCCATGTTTTTTACTAAAAGAAAATGTTTTATGTACTTATCTTATTTGTGATTGGTGAACATAATCTATCATGTTTGACTATAACTTGAGAGGATCTTGATCCTACTTTATTATCCATCACTATTTATAGATTATAAATGTAACATAAACATAACCGGACCTAAAATTCACAGACCGGGCTTGGGCCAACTAATTTATCCTCTAATACATGAATGGTCGATAGCCACCGATTTAGACATGAACTTTGCATAAGCCAGGTTTCTTAGCTGAGTTTGCGTGTTGTCGATCAACCTCGAGCTCAGCTGTCCTGCAATCTTACCCATGTTGTAACGAATAGATAAAGAGAATGTAAGATCATATATGTTCTGTGCATTAAAAGTTGCCAAGCAATAATGATGTTAAAAACTTTGTTGAAATTAATAACAAAAGCTTCTCGAGCTAAGTTTAAGTAAGTGCTCTGCAACTTTATTCATGTGACTATAGATCATGAAGTTTGTGAAGTAAAGAACTTATTTTTGTTTTTTTCAAAATTTATGTGTATTATACATGTAAAGTAAAATGTGAGGGTGTGCATGTTTGTTGTGAAAAAAGCCTAAGTGATAATTTAATACTAATTTGTTTATTAGTCTCTTATAAAAACAAAAAAGAAGTGTTTTTAGTTGATTTCAAGACACATGGACAACAATTTGCGTGTAGAATGTTTCTGTTTTTCCCATATAAATACCTCCCCTGGGAACTTAACTGTATTTACCCGCCATCTTTCCTTTCACCTTCTTTTTCTCCCACTCTCTTGTTCCCCTTTACACATACAACCATCTTTTCATGGCCACCGATGCGCGCAAGAGTACGTCGGAGATGCTCACCTCCAGAAGGCCTAAGAAGAATAGAACTCGTGCTAGCACAACTCATGTAAGCTGCAGGGATCAGATCATTAATAATGCTCCTGATACAAGCAGCAGCCCGCTTTCAGTTAAATCGAAAATGGACTCAGCACAGTCTTCGCCTGCTGTACATGTAATGCCTGCAAGAAAAGTTCCAGTTCTTTATTACCTTACTCGAAATGGTCATATAGAACATCCTCATCTCATTGATGTTCCTCTATCTTCTCCTTATGGTCTCTATCTTAGAGGTAATTTTGTTACTTATCTTCACATTTATATCATAGCTTGCAATATTTTCGTCTTCATTGCACAAACCTGTTTTTTTCGTGTTGATCCATAAAGGTTAATTTGGTATAGGTTTACTATTATAAGTTACTTACATACATTGATAACAATGATAAGTTTCTGTTATGATAAAATCACCAAAAGATAAATTACAAGTACAATTCGGCGAAAGTTGCAGTTTAAGGCAATTTTCGCCAGCCTTTTGAATATAATGTCTTCTTACTATTTTTTTTCTTATAATTGTTTGCAGATGTTATGAATACACTGAATTATCATAGAGGAATAGGAATGGCTAACTTGTATTCATGGTCTTTCAAAAGGTATTGTTACTAATTTCAGTTGGCAAAAAAGACCACATAAAAAGCACTTTGTACTAGCTGCAAAAAGTATTGAGGTCAAATCCTTTACAAAAATCACATTTTTGCTCCACAAAATCGATTTAATCCTTGTATCAAGCGCGGTAATAAAACCCTTGTAGACCAGGACGTAACTAGGGGGGTTTTCCGCGGTATCAAGGGACCCAATGAAATTTTGTTGCATAGTGTTACTTTTGGTATAATATCTCACTTTTCATAAATGCACCCGGTCGATAAAGAATTTTGTTTCTATATCTTGCTTAATTAGTAAATTAACAGGTGTGGAGTAAAATCAAATTTTATTAAACTCAATTGTTCCAATAAAAATCGTACTTTTTTTTTTCTTTCCTTGTGCTATAGTTTAAAAAAAATTGTGCACACGGTCTCTTTTAATCCTGATTCCGTCACTGTCATATGCTTGTGGAGGATCAAACAATATAAGATATCTGTTTGTCTTAATTACCTTATCTTATTTCACAACTTATTTTGAAATTTCATGAATTAATTAAATTAGGAGTTACAAAAATGGATACGTATGGCATGATTTATCAGAAGATGATTTAGTAGAACCAACAAACAGTCATGACTACATTCTTAAAGGATCCGAGCTTCTTCAAACAACTCCATCTCAAACCCCACTCCAATCAAACCATAGCAACAATAACTACAGCACCACAACACCACCTGCAGCACTAGCTATGATCAGACGACGTAACCAATCATGGAGTTCATTTGACAATCCACAAGAGTACATGGTCGTAAAATGTGAATCTAGTAGAGAACTCGCAGCAAAGTTTGCAGCTGATGCAGCTACACAAACGGCGACGCTAAGAAGAGAAGAGGTCCCGTCTCCTCCCCCTTCGAATTCTAGTTCTGAGATATATGCTGATCAGGCAGTTGAGGTGAGAGATAGTGATGTGCCGGTGAAGGAACATGATGATGGTAGTGTAAGAACGAAAGCTTCTCACGTTTTGATGCAGCTGATTACATGTGGGGGCCCTTCTCGGTTGAAGATGCAAGTGGGATGAGAGGTATGTAGTTAAGCACCATCGAGGTCCATGGTGGCCAAGCGAGACCAGGCCAAGCTTTGAAAAGGACCCAACAATTTAAAATGGGTTGGACCGGGTTAATTCCCCTGGTCTGGATTTTGCCCATCTGTAATGAGTGGGGCACTCAATGAATAAATTTGCAGTGTTTATAAGATGAAACTAGTATTATGTAAATTCTATGTTTATGTATGTAATAAACTTCGTTTACATAATGTTTGATGTATATTAAATCTTGGCTAATTGTTAGCCTTAACCAAATGTGGATTTTATATGGGTGAAATTTGTGGAATGACAGAGCTAAGATCTATTTTGAAACGAATGTTACGATCTGTACTGGCATAGTTTTTCTTTCTTTGTGCATAGAGCAAGCATTAATTTGTTATACACAAATTATCTTTTATGAAATAACTAAAAGGCAATATTTTAAACATACTGCGTACACCGTACACCTTTCCCGTAGATAGGAATAGTGCGCGCAGAGCTAGAAGTCTTGAATCTTTGAACACAGTGACGGGCATTATGATTTGACATTTGATTTGAAACAATGCTTTCGGTTGTTCATAAAATCCATCCTTTCAGTTGCAATATAAATGTCGGAAGTAGCTACATGTAATCAGATATTCAGAAGGACCTTAATAACTATGTTAAGTTAAGGTTGATAGTTACGTTAGTATTTCGTGGTTCATATTATAAAACATACATTTTGCATTGTACGGTAGAAGCTACGGTGCTTCTACTGTACAATGGGTCTGGGCTCTCACTTTGGGCCGGCCCAAAAAAAAATTTTTTTTTTTTAATTTTTGGCACAAAATAGGGGGAAAAACATTACAAAAGTACCGATTCAACTTTAAAATAATCGACATAGTCACAAACGTACAACTTTAGATTGCATTAAACAGTGTCATTTCCCCCATGAATCTTTGAACACATTAGTGACGGCTATGATTTGACAGTGATTTGAAACAATGCTTTCTGTTGTCATAAAATCCATCCCTTTCTGTTTGAAATCTAAAGTATGGAATGACTAGTTGTCATAAAACCATAGATGATAGATCATTCCATGCTAAATAGGTTGGATTTATGAGTTTATTTCTCTCTCCCATTATAAAGCATATTTTTCTTTCTCATTTTTTATTCACTTCCATTAATTTATAAAGGATGCACAAACACTCAATAATATATAACCAACAAAGGTTTTGAATTTATCATACCTATTTATTATTTGCAAAAATCTATACCTCAAATCCCCTTCACCATTGTGATTCATGACAACAACAACGCCCCACTAAACATACTCGTACACCGATTACACCTTTCCCGTAGATAGGATATAGTGCAGCGCTGAGCTAGAAGTTTGAATCTCTGTTGAACCACAGTGACGGGACATTATTGATTTTTGACATTAGGATTTGAAACATGCTTTCGGTTTGTTCATAAAATCCATCTTTCAGTTGCAATATAAATGTATGGAATGAATAAGTTGTCATAAACCCATAGATGATAGATCCATTTCCATGCTAAATAAGTTGGGATTTATGATTTTATATTCTCTACAATTATTAACATATTTCTTTTCTCATCTCCTGCCTCCTTCCTTCTTATCCAGTCCTCCATCATAACTGTATAAAGATGCCAACAAAACGCCCATTTATAACTACCACAACAAAGCCTCCTCCTTGTACTCTCTCTTCCCTTCTTTTTCTATTACTCAAACTATACCAAATCCACACCCATTGTGATTCCATGACAAACACTAAACGCCCTACACACTTACGCGTATACACCGTACAACCTTTCCGTAGATAGGAATAGTGCGCGCAAAGCTAGAATGTCTTGAATCTTTGAAACGATTGACGGGATTATGATTTGACATTTGGATTTGAAATCAATGCTTTGACACTTCGAAAGGTTTAAGGACAGGCCCGAGATCAAAGAAAAACAATGGAGCATATTCAAAATACAAGACAAGTTTGATTCAATAAGTGGTATGAAGAGCTAGGTTAAAGATGAAGAAAAAAAAGAAAAAAAATAGGGTTCGTTTTGGTTTTTGTTTGGAAGATCGACTTCAACCGTCGTTTGTTACTTTTAAGGATTTGTTAATTGATTTGTTTTGTATTTGTTTTTTTATCTGAACTAGTTATAATACATGTGCACGTATGAAGTTTTAATATAATATTTTTGTATCGTGTTATATTTGTTAAATAAATTTTTTTAAAAGATGTAAATACTTTTTTTGGTAAATGTAAATACTTTTTTATAAGATGTAAATACTTAGCATCATGTTGAGCTTTTTTCTTCGAAGCCTTTCTAATACGTCATATAATTGTTGGTTTTGATAATGAGTTTTGTGTAATCACTTAAACAAACAGTTTTTTGTAATCACTAAAACAAACAGGTTATATTAAAATTTAAGTACATGATTCATGTAAAAAGTTAACTCTACCTTAGCAAATACTACGTAGTAGTAATTTAACAAAATATTATGAACAACATCTTACGTAGTGTTTGGTACATTGTAATCAAAAATGGAATGGAAAAGATGATTACGTTGAAATGAAAAAATGTTGTTTGTTTGCATATATGGAATGTAATGATTCATTGCAAAGAATGACTCATTACAACAAAACCATTCCTTAGGCCCCCCTAATTTTTTTCCATTACATCCATAATGGAATCAAAATTACATAAAATTCCATTATTGACTAACAATATTAAATAAACTTTCTATCATTAATGGAGGCATTTTAGTCTTTTTATTATGATTCCATTACGTCTTATCAAACAAACGAAACATGATTAATAATAGTAATGAATCATTACATTACACTATTTATTCCATTACGTTGTCTATTCCATTCATTTGACATTTCATTATGTCCTACCAAACGAGCCCTTATAGAATTTTAGTTTTATCAGTCGCATACAAATGGTCATGTCATGTTAGGAAATGAATTCATCGACATTTATCAATCTATTCAAAATATATGGAATTACCCCTATCAACCCTATCAACAAATACTTCATACTATTCATGCAATCAATACAACAAACAGTATTATCATTTAAGAAAGTTTAGATAATGAATAATACAGTTCCGATTAACATTCACCCTTTGGATAGCACAAATGTCATTTTAAGTAAAAAACATATGCACATTTTGACTTTTGAGTTAACTACACATATAAACTAAAAGTTGGTAAAATCACTATGCTTTTGACTTGAATAAAAAATCTTAAAGCATATTTAATCGTAAGAATTTCAACACCCAAGTGAAGTGTTTTGCAAAAGAGAAATACTAGAACCATATAATTTAAAAAAAAAACTTCCACATTATGATATGGCTAAACCATGTGGCATAGCCACCTTTGCAGCTTACAAATGAAGGGGTTGAACTTAAAAGACACAATCGAGTTGGCTCTATGTGTAGGATTGTGTGAAAGTCTGTGTCCAATATTATTGATATCAAAAGTATATATACATGAGTTTAGACTATTTTAGAAGTGGGCTTGAGCCCATTACAAAGTACACACTAAATTACGGGCTAACACTCCCCCGCAGTTGGAGCGGGAGGACACCGGACGCTCAAACTGGAGCGAAACTCTTCAAATAAAGCTGACGGCAATCCCTTGGTGAAAATATCTGCAAACTGATAACGAGAAGGTACATGAAGCACTCGAACTTGACCAGCAGCAACCAAATCACGAACAAAATGTATATCAATCTCAATGTGCTTCGTACGCTGATGTTGAACCGGATTGCAGGACAGATAAACAGCACTGACATTATCACAGTAGACCAGTGTAGCGGAAGTCAAAGGAGTATGCAACTCACGCACCAAATTTCGCAACCAACAAGTCTCTGCAACAGCATTGGCAACACCACGATACTCAGCCTCTGCACTGGAACGAGAAAGCGTCGGCTGGCGCTTAGAGGACCAAGAGAGTAAGTTGTTGCCAAGAAAAACACAATAACCTGAAGTCGACCTCCGAGTAGTTGGACAACCAGCCCAATCAGCATCAGAATAAGCAACCAAATCTGTAGTAGAGGATGAGAATAATTGCAAACCATAATCTAATGTACCACGAACATAACGCAAGATCCTTTTAAGAGAAGCGAAATGAGGCTCCCGAGGATCATGCATATAAAGACACACCTGCTGAACGGCATATGAAATATCCGGTCGAGTAAAAGTAAGATACTGTAGAGAACCTGCAAGACTCCAATATAGAGTCGGGTCAGTAACCGGATCACCATCACTTCCTAGTTTAGACTCGGTATCAATAGGAGTCCGACTGAGATTACAATTAACCATATGCGCCCTGTCGAGAATCTCAATAGCGTATTTCTTTTGAGATAAAAACAACCCTGAAGAATCACGTGAAACAGATATACCCAGAAAATAATTGAGCGGACCCAGATTAGTCATAGCAAACTCCTGATGTAATGATCTAATAATCTGCTGCAGCAAAATCTCAGAAGAAGCGGTAAGAACAATATCATCAACATATAATAACAAGTAAGCAGTATCAGTCCCTTGTCTGTAGATAAATAAGGAGGAGTCACAACGACTATGAGAAAAGCCAACTCGAGTAATATAAGATGCAAACCGCTGAAACCAAGCTCGTGGAGCCTGTTTTATCCCATAGAGAGACCGTTGTAATAAACACACATAATCAGGATGAACAAAATCCCAAAATCCAGGAGGCTGATGCATATAAACTGTCTCAGAAAGATCACCGTGTAGAAAAGCATTCTTGACATCGAGTTGATGAATCGGCCAATGTCGAGAAGCGGCTAAACTAAGGACAGTCCGAATAGTACCCGGTTTAACAACCGGACTAAAAGTCTCATCAACATCAACCCCCTCTAACTGTGTACTACCATTCGCCACAAGACGAGCCTTGTAGCGACTAAGCGTGCCATCTGCCAGATACTAGTGACGAAAAAGCCACATACAACGCACAATATTGGTATCCGGAGGTCTAGGTACCAAAGTCCAAGTTTTGTTTTTAATAAGCGCATGATATTCATCACGCATAGCATTTTGCCAGTTTGGATCACTAAACGCATCACGATAAGATTTTGGTAAATGGGAAACCGAAGATACATGTAAATTGAGACGCTCAGTGGGACGATTAGTCCAATATTATTGATATCAAAAGTATATATACATGAGTTTAGACTATTCTAGAAGTGGGCTTGAGCCCATTACAAAGTACACACTAAATTACGGGCTAACATTAACGGGTTATCAGTTATGGAGATTATTAGCTATGAGAGAGAGTGTTCATTCTCGCTACATCTTAAGCGTTTATAAAGTATATCTGCCTAGTGCAAAGTTGTTAAGCCTAACCATTTAACAGAAGTTTACCTGTTCTTCCAGATTAAATTGACACCTTTTAATTATATTAGATATCGCATCAAGATAATAACGATTTTAGGACGATGGCATGGTCCAAATCATGCATCCGTATAAATGATAATCCGAGGCAACAATTTAAGCTGCGATTTTCATGTATATATTTAGACATTTACTAGTACTTTTTGCTTTTCATACATGATGTTATCTTGGTTTTGTTGCTTGTCTAATTAGACCGTTTCAGGGGTCTTGTAAACAAAATCTTAATATTGCGAGGTTTAGGTACGCCGGTGGTTGTTAAGATCTCGATTTTATAGCTTTGCCCTCCTCTCGATTCTACATCGTGCATTGGTACTACCGTACTAGTCCAGTATTTTTTTTCGACTCAGCAGAGTATGTAGTATGTACAGTTGGACAAAAAAAATATATACAAGCATATACAATCACTTCAAATGGTTTCAAATTTAAGTTTGTAAACTATAATAAGAATGTTGACTTAATGGAGTATGTACCGTTGTACACATTAATTCGTAGTCGTACTTTCTATATGCATGTGTTAAATTCAAAAACGATATAAAAATCGAGATGAAGAGATCAATATAGATTTAGTAATTTACTTAAAACATTAGAGCTAGACTACCATTATAATTTGTATTTATGTGAAATATCACATACCAAATATTAGACATTGATTAAAACATGGAAAAAATATCCATTAAGGTAATTCTTAAACTTGGTTTTATTCTTACACTACCTTAATTTGTAAAATATTAATTCAATTTAAAATGCCTTCCAAACATGATCAATACCTTTTTGTTATATTACATCATTACTTACGAAAATTTATGAAAAAATATTACTTACCAAATATTAAACACTGACTAAAACATGAAAAACATGCATGTTTTCATTATGATATTTTACCTTAGCTGTAAAAATATTCAAAGTAAAATGCCTTTCATGCATGATCATATCATTACCTTTTCATAATTCTATTTATGATAATTATCGTGTTGATTGATTTCATATATATATATACATGTTTATCATTTCTTCATTGTAAGTTCATTGTCTCACCATTGTTCTAAACTCCTTGTTATCGTTCTCCATCGATTCGTATACTCAGGTAACATGATGAAAAACTAGCTTTACATGTATTGAGTTCGTTATATGTTCTTACAGTAAAGCTGTCTTATTTTGTATTTTCATTTAATTTGATGATGGTTTCACATGTAGCCGATACCATAAGTGCATGTAACGATATAGAAACGATCTTTTGTAGTGCAGTGTTTACTTTTCGGAATTGAAAAAGAGATCGAGCTCGCTGAAGGATGGAAGATAATCAAGACATTCAAAAATTCAATATGTATGTATATATCTTATCTTAGTTAGTACTGTATCATGAGTCATAACTACGATCTTTTTATAAACATTTTGATAAACCACCATAACTACGATCTTTTTATAAACCTTTTGATAAACCACCATAGTGGATATCTTATTCTTGTTTGTAGTCTAGTTATGAGATCATATACGAGTAGTTATTTATAAAGAAGAGACTGGATTGTAAAATTACTAAGTAACTTTATATATCACATTTCTACAACTCTGTAACACTAAAGAAAATTACTTGACGATGAATGTGTCGTATAACTTCCCATGTTATAAGAAAAAGATTTTCATCTCTACACTATTCTTGCATGTCTTGTAATTGTATTGTTAGTCTAGTTATGAGATGATATGTTATTTATATAGAAATAGGAAAATGATTGACGTGGCTAAAACATTTGCGTAACTACAAGATCAATACATGTCAAATACAAAGGTTAACAGGATCGAAGACAGCGAAATGAACATGTTACATGTGTAAATTTTTATGTAGATTAGTCGTGTACATTTGGGCATATGAGTTGAACATCCCTACTTATGATCACTGATCAAATAAATATAGAAGAATAGGATTTAAAACATGAGAACTTTCCTTAGTTACTTAGGAAAATAATTTATCTGTGATTGTAATGCAGGGATAGAAGTCCTCGTACAATCACCAAAACTTTCAAGAAGCACTTCAAAGGGATCACAATAAGGCCATTATCATTCTTCATCCTACTCGTAAATTTCTCTTAAAGCTCTATATATAGTCTTGTATTACCTCTTATTTCTATTGATTTTGTGGACATGTGGCCTAAACTGAATGAAATTTGCAGGCACTGGTCGGGCTGTTGCTTCCTAGCTTATTGATCCCATTTTTGGTTTTAAAGCTCAAGGAAATTGAAAAGGAATTGGATTCAGTCACCAATCAATCCCATCAAGAAATATGGTCTGTCATACAAAATGCAACACGTACACTGCTACCGATGAGTTCATCTGCAACCAATTTAGCCAAAGTTGCAAATGCGTCTCTTGGAAAAACAGATCCTACATACCTTGACATTGAAGCTAAGGTTTGCATCCTTTTTCTTTTATTGTAAGTTCTTTAAAGGGGATGTTTGGAATTTCTGATTAGAATTTATTTCGCTCTCAATAGGTAGCCAGATTTTTCCATCCAAACGTTTTAAATATTTTTTAAAACACAAAGAAACAGTATTTATAAGAGACAGTCTCTAACTTGTATACCTTTTCTTTTTTGCTCAAAGGTGGTTCCTATATTGTTTCAAGCACTGTTAACGATCCCTCGCGTGTCACAAATATCCTATATCAGGCAAAATGGTTTAATCTTTGCATTATACTCTCGAGACCACCAACAAATATATGCCATCTATTCCAACACTTCATTTATTGAAGCCACAAAAGCCAGAAAGGATTATTCGTGGTTTAAACAACCCGTGGCCTCTGATACAGGGAGGTTATATGGAGAAGCTGTTGTGTTTCCACCTCAACTTTTATTCAATGACACATGGTTTCAAAAAGCATTGAACACTACAGGCGGATGTGCTTCATTATTGAAGTCGTTGGATCACGACAATAGTATGCTTGTTATGAATACAGCCCGTGTGGATAAAAATGGAGTCATTTCACTCGGGTTTGGAGTCAAATTGTTAATAGATGTGTTCTCTAGTAGCATCAAACCTTTCGGTGGAGGTTTGTATTTGGCTACAAAAGATGGGAAGGAACTAAGTGACGGGATCCCAAACACTCATCTTGTTCTTGAAGAAAACACGGCAATTTCCATCCAACTAATGAAAGCAAATGGGGATCCAAGTGGCACATTACGAGTTAATTATAAAATGCCACAAGCATATAATTTGGACATTCAAGGAACAAACTACATCTTGTACTCTTCCTCCGTTGACATTATTGGATTACAATCGGTATACTTAATGCTCTACATAGTGCATTTTCTATTTTTATTTTTTTTTAGGCATAATGTATAAGGAGTCCACAAAACCGTCTTACTATTGAAACTACTTAATAGGCCAGCCACTTTTTAAACTACTCGTTCAAAAAAAAAAAAAAAACTTTTTAAACTACTTTATGGGCACCCGTAAATGTATCTGGTTTTGTTAGTACCAAATCCTGAAAGAAAGAGCTTAGATAAGGAAGATATCCTTGAAACTTCTGAATAAACAAGGTTATTGTTATTTACTTTGCCTTTTATGCAAAGTATATAAGAGGAGTTATCGTATTTGGGAGAAAGGAAACTAGTTAAGTAGTTAATTTCAATAGTCGGACGACTTTAGTAGTAATCGTTGTATAGCCTAGTGGCTTCCTTATGTATTGTCCTTCGTTTCAATTTACGTTTTTGACATTAATTAGGTAATATTTCAGGTGTATGTGTTGGTATTACCATATGATGGAGTGCAAAGCAGGATGCATAAGAATATTGTATTCGTGATGGTGCTTCTTTTGGTGATGTTTGTTATTGTCGCCGCCTTCATTCTCCATCTTGTGGTGTTAATGGCAAGAGCAGCCCGAAAAGAGATGTGCTTAAAAGCTTCGCTTATAAGACAAAAGGATGCAACACTACAAGCAGAAAGAAAGAGCATGAATCGGAGTCTTGCATTTGCGTCTGCAAGCCATGAGATTCGTACTCCACTAGCTGGCATTACCAGCCTGGTAGAGATGTCGATCAACCTGGTCCCTGAAGGATCAGAATTAGCCGAAAATTTGAAACTCGTGAATACATGCTCAGAACGCCTCTACAGTACGTATAGTAAGCTTTTAGTTGTTTCATATCTAGAGACATATAAATGAACAAATTGTGAAATCAATAATGATTATTTTCAGGTATACTCAACTCTATTCTTGATACAAGTAAAATCGAAGCTGGGGAGATGCAACTAGAAGAGAAAGAATTCAATTTGGTAAAAGTGGTCGAGGACGTTGTTGACTTGTTCTATCCTGTTGGTCTAAAAAAGAAGGTGGATGTGATTTTGGATATCCAAGATCCTTCTTTGATAAAATTTTCTGCAGTCAAAGGCGATGAATACAGGCTTCAACAGATCCTATCTAACTTAGTGAACAATGCTATCAAATTTACCAAAGAGGGTTATGTCTCCGTTCGAGCTTATGCTAGGAAGCCTAGACTGCAGCGCTCAACATTTACTTCTACACAAGATCAACCTACAAGTTTCCTATCGTGTTTCTTTTCCAAAAACAATGAAATATGCAAGGCAATAGATGAGAAAGTCTGTCTTGATACTAATTTCATGGAATTTGTATTTGAAGTAAATGACACCGGAATCGGTATTCCAAAGGAGAAACGAGCATCTGTCTTTGAAAATTATCGACAGGTTAAAGAAGAGGCACCTGAGGAGGTTGGGACTGGCTTAGGCCTCGGGATTGTCCAATCTATTGTAAGTTTCGTCTTGCTGACACGTCACTACATCAACATTCCACACAATCCTCATATCTTATGACCCCATCACTGCATTGTTATATACTCGTATCTGGGTCCCACATACTTTTTATTACTTTATAAAAATATACTTTAACGATTAATTAAATATGTTTTAACCTTGGCAACAAAACTAATTTGAAACTGAACATTTGCATTGACAGGTAAGGTTGATGGGTGGAGAGATAAGTATCGTTGACAAGGTAGACGAAAGGGGTACACGTTTCGTCTTCAATGTTGTTCTTAAGGTTTGTCGAAATGACAGTACTGAAGGAAACCAGACACCGTCTCCGGTAAACTTATCCTCAGGGTCAAACACCCCTTTCAGCAGTCCCATACGACAAGACAATAATTCCTCTAAAGTTGTCCTCTTCATTAGCAGTGATGTAAGGCGGAGGATCGCACAAGAGTTTATGCGGGCCCACAAGATTAAAGTGTTGGCAGTGGAAAACATAATAAAACTTTCAGAAACACTCCGCAAGTTTACACAAGAAGAGCACAATGTATCCTCTTCAGGATATGATTTGAATGTAAGCTTCAGTTACTTGACACGACTAGGATCCCGACACTCAAACACAAGCCCAAAGAACGTTCCTTTATGTTCAATGGATGGAACTGATGTGTCACCAATTCAAAGGAGCAACCGAGTAACTAACTCAAGGTTCATGTTGCTTGTAGTTGACACAAGCCAGGCCGATTTTGATGAGCTACGTAAGGAAGTGGCTAAATTCAGAAAGAACTCTAAAAACTATTGCTTTAGAGTTGTTTGGTTAGGTTCACAGAGCATGAAAGTCCACGGTCTTGATGAGAAGCAACTCCCACCTTCTGATGTCATCATATCCATGCCACTCCATGGGTCGCGTTTATACTCGTTGCTTGATCTTATACCGGGTTATAGAGGTCTGATCCCCTTCACACCACCACGTGGACATACACCACAGACACAAGATGAAATCACTACATTAAGAGGTATGATATCTTGCACACCACCACGAAGACATGATGAAATTACAAGTTTGGGAGGTATGATCTCATGCACACCACGACACGAACGCACACCAGAAAGACAAGATGACATAGCTAAATTGAGTGCGAAAAAAGTGTTGGTGGCAGAAGATGATGAGAAGGTGCAACAGAGAATAGCTAAGACGACACTTCTGAAGCATGGTTACACAATTGAAATGTGCCAAAATGGGAACGAAGCTTTGACTATGGTCTCGAAAGGGCTAAGTGATCAAAAAAACCTTGGAGCTTCACATATTTTACCATATGATTTTATCTTAATGGATTGTCAGGTAATCTATTTAAAATTAAAATTTTGTTAATTAGATTTTTATTGAACCACGAAACTTATAGATTGTGATATATCCTATAGATGCCAGTGATGGACGGGTGTGAAGCAACAAGACAGATACGACTAACGGAGAATGAATATGGTGTGCACATACCTATTATTGGGTTAACAGCTCATGCGGAAGGTGAAGAGGTAAACAAAATGTTTGTAGCTGGTATCGATATTCATGTATCCAAACCACTAACCAACGACAAGCTGTTAAGAGTGATTCAAGACCTAAATCTTTGATATCATCATTGTGATGTCATGGTTCATCGCGTCAAACTAGCTCAATGATCTCGAGAGATGTTTAGAGTAACTTGTTCAAATGTACAGTAAAGATTAACTGATAGGCCCTTTCATTTTAGTGCTGTGTAACAAAGGGTTTGTCATCTTGGCTTTTCGCCATCATTTTTCAGCTATGAATTTAGTCACTGTCTTACATAGCTCCATCAAAATCGGCTAGACTTGTGTCAACTACATGCAAGATGAACCTTAATTTAGTCACCTCATTGGGCCTTTGAATTGGTGACACATTAGTTCCATCCATTGCACTTAAAGGAACGTTCTATGGGATTGTGTTTGAGTATCGGGATCCAAGCCTCATTAGGTACCCGAAGCTTACGTTTAATCAAATCGTGAAGAGGGTACGTTATGCTCTCCGGTCTCTAGGAGTATACTTACAGAGTGTTTCTGAAAGTTGTACTACATTTTCGCGGTCAAGACATTAATCTTGTTGGGGCGTAGAAATTGTTGTGTCGTCATGCGCCTTTCATCACTACTAATGATGAGAACAACTAAAGAAGAATTATAGTCTTATCATCTAGGACAAGAAAAGGAGTGTTTGACCGTAAAGATAAGTCTGTCCTCACTAAATCCATTTCGACAAAGCTCAAAAACAACATTGAACTTGAAAAATGTACCCCTTTCGCCATCCTTATCAACTATGCAAATGTAAAATGTTTGATATAAAATTAGTTTTGTTACAAAGGTGAAATATATTCAAGGAAATGTAATCATTAGGTGACACGTTAAGGTAAATTTATGTAAAGTAATAAGAAAGTAAATGGTACTCTGCAGATAATGAAGATCCTGCACTATGTAGTTGTAGTGATGTGGCGAGGAAAACTTACAATAGATTGGACAATCCCGAGGCTTAAGCTAGCCAGTACGTCCCTTCATCTTTACATGCCGGTTCTTTAACGTGATAATACATATAAAAACGAATGCTTGTTTCTCTTTTAAGTTGTTGAGGATCAAATCCGGTTAGTATTCAGAGTGCTTTCGACATTGATGGAGATGAGTCCTAGAATTTGCATTTTAAATTCATAGCCTTGGTTAAAAACTCAATAGCGACAGTTTAATATCGATTTTAATGTAATCAATGCTGATAAATATTTGCTGTTATTACTGGTCATGCTTTAATTAATGCTGATTTAAATTTACTTTCTTTCTTGGGTTTTCATATTGAACTAATGTGTTGTCTATACTATACGTAGTAGTATATAATTTTAACACGTTAAGAGTGATGACTTGACAGTTTTATTACAAATCCAAAGTTGAGTAATTGTTTTTAGGGAAATGATTTGCATATGACCAAAATAATTACTTCACGGTCACATAATGCGTGCACCACTAATATTATTATGTCAAATATATGAAACACATAATGGCATATGAATTACTCCATC
Source organism: Tanacetum coccineum (assembly GCA_026074375.1). NCBI lineage: Eukaryota > Viridiplantae > Streptophyta > Magnoliopsida > Asterales > Asteraceae > Tanacetum > Tanacetum coccineum. Next base: position 42,175 of record BQNB010008356.1, on the reverse strand, counting down.
CATCCCAAGAAAAGTGTTCACGTGTTTATATCTCGGGTTTAGGATCACAGTTGGAATTTTCGTATGAGGGATAGTGGTAGGGGTCGGGCTGGTAGGGGTCAGAGGGAGGGGCGGTGGGCGGAGACAGGAGAACCCACACGGAGATGAGGAAAGAAACCAGTCAGAGGTGGTCAATGGATGAAATGACGATGAGGTTGAGATGTTTGACTTTTTGGTCAAATGATGAATCAGCAAATATAACATTCGATCATAGATTTTTCGTGAATAAGGTCATGCTGTTACCCGCAAAAGGGTATCCCGTTAGTCTCTTTTACCATTTACAGAAGATAGAAATGCCCCTTCAGAAATGTACGGAATCCGATAATGTATTAAAACTGCAAATAATCAATGACTATGACTGTCTCAGCATGTCTTACTTATCTGTGTTATGTTCCTTATGATCTATGTGCTGGGCCTGGGACATACCAGTGTCCAGTTTTATTTAAGCTTAATTAACAAACCTCAGTTTATTAATGGACTACAATTCCCTTTTGTATGAAGTACAAAATATAATGTCAGCTCTGAAAAGATAAGTGAACTAAATGGCCAGTAATACATGTACGAGGATAAACTATAAACTATCACGCATATAAATTCCTTGAAAAAGCCGTAACATGTCATCTGGAACAGACTTCCCAACACAAATCTTCCTAAACATGTTTTTCTAATCAAGTTCTCATATAGTGAAAACAAATTTAGCGTCTAAATGGATCCGCCTCTGTATCCCCATGAACAAAAAGGTCATAAAAACTAAAAATAGAAAATATGAAGAAAGCTGTTATATTACCCAAAAAGTTAACACATGAGTAAATGATAATTCTTCAGGATACCAATTCAATAAGCAAAAAGGAGTATGAAACTGAAATCAAACTTACAATACCGATTCATATTTCTTCTTTTGTAGGGTAACACGCAAAACACCACAACTTATACTAGAATTCATAGAATTCTTGAGGAAGCAACTTGAAAGAAAAAAATAAAGCAGGTACGGCAATATCATACCTAAATGTTCATCCTGCTTGTCCACAACCATTAGAAATTCAACATAAATGAGCTCTCCATTAGTAGATTGAACGAATGTAAATTCAGGTTCAGTTAGCTCGGCTTTTAATAATATCAAGCCCCACTTCAGTAGGATCAGTTGCTTGCAACTCTACCTGAATGCCGTCAAGTTCTCTCTTGAACCTGTCCTTTGAGCTTGCGTAAATCATTTTGGTCCTCACCCTTGCAGTATCCGGGGACCTTCAAAACAGATGATAATCGAAAGAGATGAGCAAAACAAGTAAATTCGAATATAGACTGCAGGATTGATAAGAAGGCGAGTCATGGGTCAAATCATGTTGAGGTTTAAATAGATCAGTTTCTAGTATGAGTCTCGAAAAGTAAGTGAGGGTTTGACCCATGAAATTATTGTATCCAATATTTTACTTTTTTACGATAATAATCTGAAATATTGCGCTAATAAGTAGCGTACTTGCGTCAAAATTCTAATTTTGGAAACCTACTCTTTTACCGTTGGGAGGTAATAGCTTTAAAAATAGGTATTTTGACATAACTAAGTTACCCTTTTATGCAAATTTGATATAGCTACATTACCCTTCTGGAGGTCAAAAGTACGCTTTATACAGGTTTTTGAAAGAAAATTACCCTTTTAATGGTGGAAAAAATAGAGTATAAAAAATTTAACTTTGATCATCATACGGTACCCTTTGATGAAAAAAAAAATTCATTCAGAAGTGGTGAAAAGATTATTACCAAGCGATGAAGAAAATTCTGCTCTTTTGGCAGTTCTCTGCTGTCACGAAATCGAAATCGTAAACAGCGTATCGGCATTCATCGGCAGGAAGGCAAGCTGTAAAGTCTTCATAGCTTTCAGTTGGTTCTCCTAGCTTCTCCACAATAACTTGCTTCTGTTTCTCCTCGATTTTGTAGATGATGAAACGAAAGGTCCTCTTTGCTTTCAAGTCCATAAACTTTAGCTTGCACTCATCGTGCACAGCAAACCCTGACGCTGCATTGGCCTACAATAAACAAATAATTTTTGTTACTAAACAAAAAGTACCATAAGACAGCTGCCGAAGTATTTGGTTTTATATTCTTGCAATTCTAATTTTAGCACAACATCGCCAGATTCATCACGCAAAACAGATCTAGACTAGTAAAACATACAATACATTCGTAGTTGCAAAACAGATCCAGATTCACAACCCCAGGTATACATTCACGAATTATGGTAGCAGACCTAATGCAAAATCATTTTCCGTCGATTGATCTCTTATCTATTGACCACATCAAGACAGGCCTTTTGAAAAACAAGCTGGATGCTAATATTTACGTTTGTCGTACCAGAAACCACTACTACTGGTATATAAAAATCAAGTATCCTAATACCAGTTCTTCAAGTAAAAACTAAACGTGATCTTTTATACAATACAAAGATTTGCAAGAGATGCAGATTCGACCAAAAATGTCCTAAATATTTCCCATCAAAAGTAACCAATAAGCCTCGTGACGTTTTATAATCGACTAACAATTAATTACTAATGCTGAGTATGTTTGATTGATGATTACCAATAAGCATTTCCTTCACCAAATTGCTTATTCCTAAGTAGCAATCTTCTCGAAGATAAGCACTAAAATATAGTCATTTGTTTACTTAAAAAAGAAATGTTGATAACTAGCCCATTTTCATTGTTGGCAGCAAACACATAAACATAAACCCCAACAATCTGACTAATATTTCATTCCAACTGAACTGATCTAACAACACTTAAACAAAAAAACTAACAAAAATCAAAATTACACAAGAAAATTATTAAACAACATGATTGAACATGCATCATCAGATTAGCTTCTACAGATCGCACAGTTAATATTAAAATTGTGATTAATTAAGTGTTCAATAAAGGAAAGTAATGAGATGAGTTACCATAATTTGAAGATCAAGAGCAAATCTAGGGTTAAAGTTTGTGATTTTGATTTTGGGTTTATTTTTGGGAATTTAGTTGGGTTTCTTTATATAAGGGGGAGTTTGAACTGGAAGAAAATAAAAGAATATTGCTAAAAGAAAATAATAGCAAAAAAAGTGTTAAAAAACCCTTTACTTTGTTTATATTATCAAATTAAACCTTTGTGAATGAAGAAATGATAGTTAGACTTTAGACTTAAAAACGCTGGCCACGGTAGTGACACTAGTCGACTTACATTTTTCCTGTCACCTCAGCTTTTTTTTGGGCAACCTGCAAGCAACCTTTTAGCCACAGTAAGGCGACCTACATTTTTAAAAAAAAAAAATTAACAACAAAATTAAAATTCATTAATAATAAAAACAATACATAATAATTCAAATAAAATTAAAACATTACAATAATAACTAAAAAGTTAAACTAATAATCTAAGCCATATATTCCTTGATTTTGTGTTTCATTTCCATTAGCTTCTCTTGTTGTATTGAGGGCAAAGTCTCGCCGATTCGTGAATTATAAAATAATAAGTCTTTGTCCCGTTTATTCTTAATTTTAATTCAAGAGTTTTACATTTTATTTCAAGTTCCTGCCTTTTCAACTCCGCTGTCTCCAGACTCGCCTTTTCTTGGATATCCAATTCCCGATTCTTCAAGTCTATATAGGACTGTTGTTGTTCCTTCTTTTTTCCCCAGCCAACCGACTTGAGGCTCTTCCATTTATCGGTTACCAAGTCAACAAGACTTTTGATGTGTCGTTGTTTTTATGATTCAAGTTTTAAATTTATATTTTGCCGACTTAACCAAAAACAACACTTTAACGGGCAGTGTACCCGGTCGGTGGTAGATTCGTGGTAAGTAGGGTGTCGAACACTTGAAGCGAGGTTAAATCTCTCAATTTATTTATATTTTGGTTATCTAATCTATGTTAATTCTAATCTAAGTCAAACCTATGTTAATCCTATGTTAGTTCTAATC
>BQNB010008356.1:0-38070 GCA_026074375.1 Tanacetum coccineum | reverse complement strand
GCCTTGATCTTTAAAAATGGGCATGGTAACGTTTGAATTTGGTTAATATTTTATTCAACTCGCCTTCATGACCTGCTCAACTCGCCACCAATAGGCAAACCGCCTTCAAATATGGCAAACCACCGCCAATATTTAATTAAATATAATCAAACCGCCTTTGACTATTTTCCTAAAATTCCAGATCTTGTCCCTATCTTTTGTCAAACCGTCGGCTAGAAAAACAATATTATAACCGACTCTCCATGAAGAACACAAGGACGAATTGAGCAATATTAACCCAAATAAGCTTTCTAGCCATGAAACTAAGCTATTACATGCAATACTAAGTGTGTATAACAAGATTAAACACACACTAACGCTTGTTTCTTTGTAAATCTTCCATTATGAACCAACTCTCCACGAAGAACACAAATAAAATTCAAACCTTATTAGCTTTGATTTCGAACTAGAGCCTTGTTTATCACTTGTAGTGGCAACTTATGAACCTCCTTAGCATTTCTAACAAGAACAACAACACGATCAACCAACAAAATAAGCCCAAAAATAAATTTTGAGCCGTGGGGTATTATGCACAAAATAAGCCACGAATTTTGATCTTTTTAGCCACAAATGAATCACGAATCCACCCTTGAAGCTCTGGTACCAATTGTAAGATCCCGTTAACACTTTACTTCATATAACACACTAAGAATCGAACCAAGAAACTAGAAAAGAGATGATTTCTAGAGAGAGAAAGAAGAGAGAGAATTAAGAGGGAGAATTGGAAAAGAAAATGAGAAAGATATATTAGAAAATGAAACTTGGTTACTTTTTCTAAATAAGAAAAAGTATTTATACCCCGACACATTAAGTGACGTTCGAGATATTTGACTAGGACTCGGGCTCGGATTTTGCTTGGGATTAAACCCGAAACATATACAATATTAGATTAACTATCAAGCCCGATTCCCAATATTATCCTATTACAACGTTAACTAATTGATTGACCGAGACTTAAATACATAATGAACGAACTTCATGTTCGACTCAATATTTTGAGGCTAACACGTTGGCTAAGAAATGAACCAACTGGGTCAATTACAACTTGGGATAGTCTTAAAACAAAATTTCTGAACAAATATTGCCTACCTGCTCGAACTGTAAAGAAGTTGGAGGAAATCAACAACTTTCAGCAAGAACCAGATGAAAACCTTTACCAAGCATGTAAGCGATTTAAAGAACTCTTAATGAAGTGTCCTCAACACTATTTAACGAAGATGCGGGAGGTAATCTTGTTCTATAATGGATTGGGAATTCCTACTCGACAGATTCTTGATTCAAGAGGTGCAATACCATCTAAGACTGTTGTTGATGCAAAAGTAGCCATCTAAGAAATGGCTGAATACTCTCAAAAATGACACAATGGAACATCTATGTCAAGAAGTACTGAAACTTCTAATGGATTGGCAGCTATACAAGCACAACTCAATAATCTAGGAAGAGAGACCAAGAAAGTGAATGAAAAAGTCTATGCTGCTCAAGTTGGGTGCGAACAATGTAAAGGAACCCATTACACCAAAGATTGCCCACTCAAAGAAGAAGGGAAAACCCTAGAAGAAGCTTACTACAGGCAATTTGGTGGACCTTTTCAAGGAGGGGGATATAGAGCAACAACTCCAGGATTCTATCAAAGCAACAACGCAAATCCTTCGTACCACGAACGAAGGCAATCTATGGAAGATACACTGAGCAAATTCATGAGTGAATCAGTAAAGAGACACGAAGAAAACTCCAATTTTATTAAAGAAATCCGAGCTTCGACGGATACTGCCATTCGAAACCAAGGAGCATCTATTAACACTTTGGAAATCCAAATCAGGCAAATGAGCAAGGTATTACAGGAAAGAGGATTTGGAAGTCTACCTAGCTCTACTGAGGTAAACCTGAGAGATCAAGTCAAGTCGATTTCAACTACTATTGAAGTTGATTCAAACCCGATACGCCGTATTGGATCTTCCCAATACGTCGTATCCACTGGACTGAGCCGTACACTAATGTACGAGACAAGACAAACGACGATTCCATTTCCAAGTCGTTTGAATGGTTACTACTATGAAGAAAAGAAGGGATCATATGGACCACAATTCTCAGAAGCTTACTCTGAAGCTTTACATATCAATAATTCCATACCCAGAAAGGAGAAAGACTAGGGAGTTTCACTTTACCTTGCTTTATTAATAATGTATGCTTTGATAATACCCTTGTTGACTTAGGAGCTAGTGTTAGTGTTATGCCTCTCTCGACCTACTTTAACTTAGGATTAGGCGAATTAGCTCACACTAAGTTAACAGTTGAATTAGCAGATAGGACTGTGAAATATCCAAAAGGAATAGCTGAAAATGTGCTAGTAGGTATTGGTAAATTTACTTTCCCCATAGACTTTATAACGTCTAGGAAATACCCGACAGAATATCAATGTCCCTTGATCTCGGAGACCATTTGTTGTCTACCTCTTGTTGGCTAAGATTGATGTTTACAAAAGAAAGATTACTTTAAGGGTCGGGGAAGAAAGGATTCTTGTCACAAGTGTTAAACCTGCTAGTAGTTTAATTAAAAGGGTCTACATGCTAAGTTTAAGAGTAAGAATGGAACTTGATTTAGAAGCTAGGCTATGGAGAGACTTGGTGTAAAAGATCATTAGACCCATTCTTGTTAAGATTACATTGAGTTAAATGATCTAAATGAACCATATGAGCTTAGAAGAATTTAAGGTGATGATTTGATGCCCACCATTGAGGAAGGTGTGGTAATTGAGGAATTTAGAACTAGAGATGATGAACTTAATGTTGTAATTGATGATTACCCTTGTTATTGTGACTATGATAAGAAGATGCATATAGAGTAAGCTCCATAACTTAAAGTTTCTTGTATTAAGGATTTGAATTTACACACGCAAAACTTTTTCCCATTATTGTCGTGAATAGTGATGTCCAATAAAGTATTCATAATTCTATAATAAAAGATGAAGATGTGTACAAAGGGAAAATATTGTAAGGAGCTTTAATGCATGTGCCTATTTTGTTGAGAACCTTTTGTTTGTGACGGATTTTTGTAGTTTAGAAAATATGGATGCTTATCGTGATGAAGGAATGGCGATGTTATTTTTGGCAAACCGTTTTTAAGAGAAGTTAGGATTAAAACCAAACGGTTCAATGGGATGATTACCATTTACAATGGTGAAGATGAAGTAACTTACCAAATGGTGCAATCACATCCAAGGTTTAAACACCACACTAATGAGCAATGCAACAAGATTCCACCATTACTAAAGGTAAGTGAGAAAGATGAGAAGAATGGAATCTGCGCAGCCATACCTAGAAGGCATAAAGTTCTACAAAGGAGTATTGAATTTAGGACCCGATTACATTCGAGATGCGAAGACAGAAGAATGGCTCACACGCGGGCACATTAGCGTGCATGAGATGGAATGAAAGTGGAAGCTGAAGAAAGTCTAACTTAAAGACTTCGCTGTAAACAAAAGTGCTGCCGAGAAGACAAACCCAGGAAGTTATTTTATTGCCAGAACTGGCAATAATGTTTTTAAAGTGCATAAAAAGTAAAGACTAATAACGTCCATACAATCAATACGCCGTATGGTATGGAGCGGATACGCCGTATTTAACCTATCCGTTTCCAAATGCTTACCTAATTTCCACAAAATATGAGTGTGGCAGTGATGTAGTAGACTTTAGAACTTGGCTTAGTATATCTATTCGAGACCGCAATAATGAATACTAAAGGATAAAGATTAGTAACTAGTGTCATAAATTGGTAAATTTTAGATGTACACGACAAGACGCCTTACATTTTGCTTATTAACTAACTATACCGGTTAGTTAACCCCCAATTAAACCACTTGTTTACTCACAATTTTTAAGAGTAATCATACCCCTAGAAACAACGCTAATAGCCAACACCTTTAAGGAACTACACCAATTATTTGTTTGTTACTCCTTTACACTTAGCCTAACCCTTTTAGATTAAGTTTATTTTACCAGTTGCTAGTTGCTTAAAGTGGTAAAGTTTGTATTACATCGAGTCATGTGTCTATTTTGGTACTGTTGGAAAGAAATTTGCACAAGCAATTGGAATTAATACTATATCCAAAACTCATGTATTTTTACTACCATCGCAATTATTGGTACATCCGAAGAATGAAGGAATTATCAAAGGAATTATCCAGAATTATTATGATCGTGAAGATGGTGAAACTACACCGAGTTTCGTAGTATAGTGTTAGCAAAAAAAATCAAAAAAATAGAAAAATCACAAAAAAGAGACGGGAAAATTTGAAGATAATCATTTTGCAACTACCAAAGGAATTACACGAAGGATCGATTATTCGTTGATACAAATCGACGATGTAGAGTATTGTATAAAGTGGAAGATATCGCCACTTTCCTTTAAAGAATGGGATGATTGGGGAAGTTGACCGTTTACGGAACGCAACTTAGGTTGTTGTTTTATTATCTATGATCAAGACGTTGTAAATAGTTGTCTGCTTTATTCATGGGTAACGATCAGGAAAAAAGTGTCTAGCAACTTTATTTTTAGACTAATTCTATTTGTTTTGTAATTTAAATATAACAAAAATATTCTCTTTCCAATCATTAACCATGGGTTGTACGCGAATTAGGATGTGATCGCAGCATGCATGTTTATTCCGTCGTTACGTCCGGATGTATGCATGTCTCAGCTGCCTATGTTTGTTTATTACTATTAGGCTGGAAAGTTAGAAGATCCATACCCTAATATTACCTTACTATTCTTACTCTTTAGCTTATTCAAGGTTGGAGTGAGCGATCTACATGAGTCTATCCCCATCTTACTGGTGTGTTGTGTGTCTTTGTTGCCCTCCTAAATATTTGGTATGATAAAGATTAGTATGAGTAACCAACCCTAAGCCTCATACAAACCTATATTTACCTTTATAAACTTGTTACTCCTTAGCTTTAGCGGTGGAGATATGTATCCTTGCCAAGCTTATTATAGAATACTCATCACGACTGAGCAATTGAGCGAATTAGTTACATGTTACCATATAGATTAGTTGAGTGATTTGAGTGTTTTCACCTTCCTACTTCGTGAGGTGTTAGGTTGTGTACTTGTAATAGATAAAATAAATGCTTTAACGGAAAATATCCTTAGGGATACATTTTTATAGACTTCTAAAGGCTACTTGAGGACAAGTAGGATTCAAGTGGAGGGATATTTGATGACATCAAATAACGTCTATTTTATAGCATCATTTATCCCATGTTATTAACCCATTTTGTATAATTATTGCAAAGAATTGTTACTTAATCGTTTATATTTGAGAATTGCCATTACGGCCATGTATGCATGTCTCGCTCCTTGTTGGTCTTATTACTATTGTGAAAGTTTAGAAGATCCAAACCCATATAGCATATTCGGGTGGGAGTGTGCGTCACATTGTGTCTAACCCGATCGTACGGGGTGTCTTCTGTGTGGTATTTGTCGCCCTCCCTGTGAATATTGGTATCGAAAAGAATAAGTTAGATGTAATCAACCCTAAGCCTCACATATAAACACATATTTACCTTATAAACTTGTTACACCTTAGCTTTAGAGCGTGAAGATGTTATCCTTGCCCACATTTGATACAATCCTCTCACAACCGAGCCAATTGGCGAATTGTATACATTGTTACCATATAGATAAGATGAGTGATTTGAGTGAGTTTTCATCTCTTAATTTCAGTTAGGTGTTTGGTTGTGTACTTGTAATAGATCAAATAAATGCTTTAACGGAAAATATCCTTAGGGATACATTTTTATAAACTTCTAAAGGCTACTTGAGGACAAGTAGGATTCAAGTGGGGGGATATTGGATGACATCAAATAATTTCTATTTTATAGCATCATTTATCCCATGTAATTAACCCATTTTGTATAATTATTGCAAAGAATTGTTACTTAATTATTTATATTTAAGAATTGCAGTAATTATGAAGTACTTGGTGAATATTAGCAAAAGGCGCATTCTAAAGCTTAAACAAAGATATTTTAGAAGATTACTATTCTGATAACCAATACGCCGTATCCATCAAGGAAGATATGGCGTATCCGTGCCTGCACTCACCAAAGACCACAAAGGAAACTTGATCAATACGCCGTATCTAGAGAAGACCAATACATCGTATTGGAGATATAGTATGTGAATATTCTAGAAGATATCAAACGTGGTCCCTACTTCAAGAAAACTCAATACGTCGTATCCAATACATTGGATATGCCGTATCGACACCGACTCCATACCCTATAAATACAAAACTCAAAAATGAGTTTTAGGTGTGCTAAATCATATTCTCGATACCTAAACCACAAAAGTATATTTTCAGAGGAGAAAAAGAGCATAAGAGGTCTTACAATGCATTCCAATCCATAGGAGACAACGTGTAAATTCTTATACTTTTGTAATCATTTAGTTTTTGGTATCATTCGTTAACTCGATTAGTTTATCTTGGCTAAGCCATTACTCTTGTATTAATTATGATATTTGAAGGCTAATACCTTTGGGTATTAGCCATTATTATGAAGATCTGATTGTTTGGTTTTGTTTATATCTCAATTTCTTAATTTATCGTTGTATGCTTGTTTATGTTTATCAATTACGTACTTTTGTATGCGACCTATCATTCAACTGGATCTAGTGATACAGACCAAGTAATCTAGATGTCATGATAGCTCTCCATATAGTGATTTATACATCTTGAATCATAGGATCACAAATATTGTCCTTCTAAAATCGTGCTAAGGATACGCTTCTGGCTTAACTAGTTAATCAAAATTTCCTTTGGTTTATTAAACATGTTGACTAGTAGGTGAATCTAGATAATTCAACAAATAATGTTCTGATTCCATTGGATAGTTGGGCAAGTGGACTACTAGTGTATAAATTGCCATTAAGTAGTTAGTGGGTAAAGTCTCTATGAGCTAGGGTTTAACAAGATCACCATTGCTTTAATCCCTAAGATAGATTATAATCATCAAATAAGGATGCTTTATGTGGATGCTTTAATTGTGACAGAATTAATGTGTCTAGGACTTAGGATGATGTAATGCCTAAGTCTTAAGAATGATATGACACCTCGAGAAAAGAAATCATTGCACTTAATAAACAAACCAGCTTTCTAATCGGATTAATAATGGTTAATACAGTTTTCTTATATTTGGCTCGAACGCTCTTTTATCTTTTGTTAATTAGCTTGCGTGGGTAAAAGTGTCTTGAATTGATTGTAGTCACTAACCAAACCGTGCCAGTCTCTCAGGCTGAAAACCCCCATTTTCCCGTTAAAATTAGGATTAAGACTGACATAGGTTTAGAATAGGATAGAATTAACATAGATTAGATAACCAAGATATTAATTAACTTGATAGATTTAACCTCGCTTCAAGTGTTCGACATCCTACTTACCACGAAACTACTACCAATCGGGTACACTGCCCGTTAAAGTGTTGATTTTGGTTTAGTCGTCAAAATATAAATTTAAAACTTGAATCAATAAAATATACACCACACAACGACACATCAAGTTTTTGGCGCCGTTGCCGGGGAGTGAAAAATTAATCTTGATTTTTATTTGATATTTTGGTTTTTAACATTAGATTAGATCTAACCCTTAGGATTAGTGTAACTTAGATTAGTGTATATTCTTGTATATTCTGTAATATTTGTATATTTGTCTTTAATTGTTTGCTTGTATATATTTATCTTTAGTTGTTTGCGTATTTAATTTTTTTTTAATACACTGTTCTGGTCGATAATTGAATACGGCGTATCCACTTCCATCGGATACGGCGTATACAACTTTCTGTCCAATACAGCGTATTCATTCAACTGATTAATACGGCGTATCCACTCCTATTGGATACGGCGTATCGATCATTTGGGACAGAAACTGATTCCTATTGATTTTCGTGCCAAAATTTTTTTATCTTTCTTCGGAGCAAATCCTACTGATTGTTTATCCCTTATTACAGGTAGTGCATGACAAGGAGTTCACCAAATGAACTATTCACACCTTACAAAGAACCTGAACGAGAATTTCAATCATTTAGGAGACACTTCAAGTCACTAAGTCTTGACGAATTGAGATCGACTGATTTCAATTTATTTATAGACCAAGAATACTCGAAGGAAGAAGAAGCAGAAGCAATGGCGGAAACCATGGAGGAATACATGAGCAAGACCCGAACAGACTATGGATCAGAAGTCACTAGGCCTAAAATTGATAGCAAATATCAGTTTGAACTGAAAGGCCAATTTCTTAAGGAGCTTCGAGAAAACACATTTAGCGGTTCGGATAATGTGGATGCGAATGAACACATTAAGAAAGTTCTCGAAATCGTTGACTTATTCCATGTTTCTAACATCACTAAGGATCAACTAATGCTCTGAGTCTTCCTTGTATCCTTAACTGGAGCCGCAAGTCGTTGGCTATGAAACGAACCAACTGGTTCGATCAAAACTTGGGAAAATCTTAAAACTAAGTTTTTGAACAAATATTTCCCACTTGGTCGAACTATGAAGAAAATGGAGGAAATCAACAACTTTCAGCAAGAGTCAAATGAAACCCTTTATTAATCATGGGAGCGCTTTAAAGAACTATTAATGAAGTGTCCTCAACACTATTTGATTGAGATGCAGGAGGTAATTTTGTTCTACAATAGGTTAGACGTTCCAACACGACAGATTCTTGACTCAAGAGGTGGAGTTCCAACTAAGACAGATACCGATGCTAAAAAGGCTATCCAAGAAATGGCAGAATACTCTCAAAAAGGGCATAATGGAACATCTAGAGGAAGAAGTACTGAGACTTCTGATGGACTGGCTGCTATACAAGCACAACTGAACAATCTAGGAAGAGAGATCAAGAAAGTGAAAGAAAAGGTTTATGCAGCTCAAGTAGGATGTGGACAATGCAAAGGACCCCATTACACCAAAGATTTCCCACTAAAAGAAGAAGGGAAAGCCCTAGAAGAAGCTTACTACACGTAATTTGGTGGACCTTTTCAAGGTGAGGGATATAGAGCAACAGCTCCAGGGTACTATCAAAGGAACAACGCAAACCCTTCGTACCAAGAGCGAAAGTAATCTATGGAAGATACCTTGAGCAAATTCATGAGTGAATCAGTGAAGAGACACGAAGAAAATTCCAATTTGATTAAAGAAATCCGAGCTACGACAGATGCTGCCATTATGAACCAAGGAGCATCAATCAAAACTTTAGAAATTCAAATCGGGCAAATGAGCAAGGTACTACAGGAAAGAGGATTTGGAAGCCTACCAAGCTCAAATCAAACGAACCTGAGAGACCAATTCAAGTCGATTTCAACCACTATTGAAGTTGATTCATACTTGATACACCGTATTGGATCATCCCAATACGCCGTATCCACTGGACAGAACAGTACATTGTTGTACAAGTCAAGACAAATGACGGTTTCTTTTCCAAGTCATTTGGATAATCATTACTGTAAAGAAGAAGAGGGTAACTATAGACTAAAATTCATAAAAGCTTATGGAGCTTCACATATCAATAACGTCATACCTCGATAGGAGAAAGACCTAGGAAGTTTCACTTTACCTTGCTATATTAATAATGTTTGTTTTGACAATTCCTTTGTTGACCTAGGAGCTAGCGTTAGTGTAATGCCTCTATTGACCTACCTTAACTTAGGATTAGGCGAATTAGCTCATACTAGGTTGACAGTGGAATTAGCAGACAGGCCTGTGAAATATCCAAAAGGAATTGCTAAAAATATGCCAGTAGGTATTGATAAATTTGTTTTCCCAGTAGACTTTATAATTCTTGATATGCTCGAGGATATCAAAGTGCCCTTGATCCTCGAAAGACCATTTTTGTCTACCATCCATGCTAAGATTGATGTTTACAAAAGAAAGATTACTTTAAGGGTCGGGGAAGAAAGGATTGTTTTCTCAAGTGTTAAACCTGCTAGTAATTTAATTAAGAGGGTCTACATGCTAAGTTTGAGAGAAAGAATGGAACTTGATTTCGAAGCTAGGCTTATGGGAGAGACTCTAGTGTTAAATAGATCATTAGACCCTTTCTTGGAAGATTACATTGAACTAAATGATCTAAATGAACCATTTGAGCTTAAGAGAAATCAAGGTGATGATTTAATTCCCACCATTGAGGAAGGTGAGGTAATTAAGGAATTTAGAACTAGGGATAAAGATCTTGATACTGGAATTGATGATTACCCTAGTTATTGCGACAATGATAAGAAAATCCTCATAGACTGTGCTCACAACTTAAAGTTTTCTTGCATGATAGAATTCGAATTTACACACGTTAACTTCTTCCTGTTGTTGTATGTCAATGTGATGTCCAAAAAGTTTCATAATTCAATAATGAAATATAAGATGGTGTACAAAGGGGATAATGTTTTAGGAGCCTTAATGAATGTGCCTATTTTTGTTGGAACCTTTTCCGTTGTGACTGACTTTGCAGTTTTGGAAGATATGGATGCTTATCGTGATGAAGGAATGGGCGATGTTATTGTTGGAGAACCGTTCTTAAGAGAAGTTGGAATTAAAGCAAGACGGTTTGATGGAATGATTACCCTTTACCAAAGTCATGATGAAGTAACTTACCAAATGGTGTGATCACATCCGAGGTTTAAACGCCACACTAATGAGCAATGCAACAAAATCTCACCATTACTGAAGGTAATTGAAAAAGATGAAAAGAATGGAATCTTGCATGCATACCAAAAGCTTAAGGGGCTCTACAAAGGAGTTTTGAATCTAGGACCTGATTACATTCGAAATGCGAAGACAGAAGAATGGCTCACATGTGTGCACATTAGCGTGCATGAGATGGAATGAAGAGAAGCTGAAGAAAAGTCTAACTTAAAGACTTCACTGTAAACAAAAGTGCTTCCTGGGAGACAACCCGGATAGTAATTTAATTTTATCGAGTCTGTCTTCCCAGACATCAATACGGCATATCTGCTCCATACCATACGACGTATTGATTGTCTGGATGTTATCAATCCTTATTTTTTATTGCAGTTTAAAAACATTATTGTCAGTTCTGGCAATACAACGTATTCACTAACTTGATACGTCGTATCCACCAGACTGACTCGTATTTAGTTTGTTTAGTTTAGTTTAAATTAACCGTAGGTACCAAGATAGGAATACACACATTTTTCTTAAATTCAATACAGGACCTCGTAAAAGAAATATCGACGAAGCTGGTGGAATGCATATTTTATGGAATTCTATGTGTGTGTTGTTTGTTCTAGGATTCAGATGCTTTTTCAGCACACAATCTTGCTCATAAAAGCAACTTGGAGAATCTACCGAGCAAATATCAGGCGAGTTTCTCATTCTAATTCTTTTTAAATTCCCGTATTTAATGTTTTATATATACAATAAGGACATTGTATAATTCAAGTGGGGGTGGAATTAGAATGTTTACTTGTTCTATTTTTCACACTAAAATGCTTAAATTATGCTCAAATTTAAAAAAAAATCAAGCATAATTTTGTGAAATTACATGTTACATAACCCGCTGATGTGCTGTGGTGTAGGGTCAATTATTTGATTATCAAGTTTTAAATTTATATTTAGCCGACAAACCTAGAACAACACTTTAACGAGCAGTGTACCCGGTCAAGATGGAGTTCGCGGTAAGGAGGGTGTCGAACACTAAGAGTGGAACATTAATCCTATGTTCTATTAGTATTTTAAATAGTCTATTTATTGGTTAAACCTATGCTATGTACGTTGTCTAATGATATGGGGGTTTTCAGACTGAGAGACTGGCACGGGTTTGGTGGAAACAAATACCAATTCAATATACAATAAACACAAAAAAATAAGATTTGAAGATAGAAAAGCGATATAAGCCAAATGATAGAAAACTGTATTAGCCATATTAAATCCGATTCAATGTTGGTTTGTTTGTTTTAGTGCAATGATTTACTTATCTCGAAGTAGCATATCATTCTTAAGACTTAGGCGGGACATCATCCTAAGACCTAGACACGATTAATCTTGTCATAATTAACGCATCCGCATAAAGCATTCTTTAGTTTAATTATAATCTATCTTAGAGAATTAAAGCAGTGGTGATCCTGTTAAAACCCTAGCCCAACGGGACTTTACCCACTTATTGTTTGACGGTGTTTTATATACTAGCAGTCCACTATTCCAATCTTTATCAGTTAATGAAGAGCATGATTGCTGAAACATAAATGGGTCACCTACCGGTCTAACTAAGCTCGTAATTAAAAGACAAAGACAGAACGTTATTTGTGATCCTATTAGTCCAGTAATATGAAACACAATATGGAGAGTTATCCTTGTATCTAGATTACTTGGTCCGTATCACTAGATCCAGTTGAATGATAAGTCGCATATTCAAACACATAAACAAGTATGAGGTGATAAATATAATTAAACAATCAACGATAAATTAAGAAATTGATTTTAAAACAAACGAAACATTAAACTTTCATTAAGATGGCTAATACCCGAGGGTATTACCCACAACCATTGTAATTATACAAGCGTAATCAAACAATGAAAATCGAACGATTAAGAGAGTAAAAATTACACGATGTCTTCTATGGATTCGTGATCAATGCTTGACCTTGGTGGCTGATCTTCTCTTCTAAAATTCACTTCTAAGATTCTCATTAGTGAGTATGGTATAAAAAATATGAAATAGCAACACTAAAAACACGTTGTTTTTGAGTCTTCTATTTATAGTGTCTAAAAAAGACTCGATACGCCGTATCCAGCAAGGTCGATACGGCGTATTGGGCTGGATTCCTTGGAGTGCGCGCTACGTTCGTAATAAATCTTTGATATCATTCCCAATTTACTTGATTTACTATATCTTCGAATAATTATCTCCATGGATACGGCGTATGTAGACAGCATGGAACGCCGTATTGGGAATTGGTCAAACGCGTTTCTTGTGAAGTCTTGGTGTAGATACGCCGTATCTCATAAGTTGGATACGGCGTATTGGTGAAATTTTAGCAATCTTTAAATGTCTTTATTTTAGCTCCAAATTATACGCGTTTTAGCTTGTCTTCACAAAACACTCCTGAATTACTGCATTTATCAACTTTAAAGCAATTAAGTACCAAATAATACAATAATTATATAAAAGTGGGCAAAATAGATAGGATAAATGATATAATAAAGTGACGTTATTTGATTTCATCAAATATCCCCCCACTTAAATCCTACTTGTCCTCAAGTAGATCTTAGAAAAAGTTTTAGTTTATGAAAAGAGTAAACTACATTTTTGGTCCTCGTGGTTTGCCGGGTCTTTCACTTTTGGTCCATTTTTCAAAAAAGTTACGGATCCACTCCAAAGTCCGACGACCCGTAACACTTTCAGTCCAAAAATGGACTGAAAGTGAAAGTGAAAGTGAAAGTTAACTTTCACTTTCAGTCCAAAAATGGACCAAACTTGTTACGGGTCGTCGGATTTTGGAGTGGATCCGTAACTTTTTGGAAAAATGAACCAAAAGTGAAAGACCCGGCAAACCACAAGGACCAAAAATTTAGTTTACTCTTATGAAAATGTGTCCCAACCGAAGTTGAGGATTTTCCTTTTAAGCATCATTTTGTCCTAATCACCTATACATAATCGAGCTCCTCACGAAATATGGAAATGAAAACACTCAGGTCACTCAACTAATCTAGGGTGCAACATTTCAGTAGTACGCTCAATTGCTAGTCGTGATTAGCTTCGTATCATAGGCTTGGCAAGGATACACATCTCCACCGCTAAAGCTGAGGAAGAACAAGTCAAAAGCTAAATTGGATTAAGAAGGCTTAGGGTTGATCATTCAACAGTCTTTCACCATAAGTACCACACCAACAAGGCAGTTGTATCGTACATACACGGTTGTAATGACAGAATAGACATATACAATCTGAACACATCCCTATTCATGTTTAACCTGCGGTTAGGATGAAGAATGATATAGGGTAGGGAGCTTCTAACTTTCATTGAAAGTTGTCATCCAACAAGGCAGCTGAGACATGCATACATGGCCGTAACGACGGAATAGACATGCATGCTCGAACAAGTCCTCGTTCGAGTAGACACTAAGGTTAGTTGCTAGGAAAGGGAAGTAAAATGGGTGTTAAGTAAAATTCAAAAAACAAATAGATTAAGCCAACAAATAAGGTACGGTTGCTAGTAACTTTCCCCCAACCGTTCCATGACAAAGACTCGAACATATAGACAGACGCCTCGATCACAGAAATGACAAAGACAACTTAAGTTGGCATTCCCATAACGGTCAACTTCCCTTACATCCCGCTCTTTACATACTTTTACATAAGTGGTGATATCGGCCACTTTTTACAAGACTTTACACTGTTGATTTTTGTAACGTATCAACTAATAATCGATCCTTCTAGGTAATTCCTTCGGTATAAACTTCTTTTGAACCGACTATTTTTCTTCCTTCTCTTTTTTTTTTAAATACATCATAGATCTTGGTTTAATTCCACCGTCTTCAATTTCATAATTCATCCGGATAATATTTTCCTTGTAGCACTTCATTTTCTTCGTACATGATTCATAATCGCGAAAGTAGCAAAACTTACAAGCTACATATTTTTCACATTGCATTGTGCAATTTCTCGACCATTACAGAGATAGAAAAATTTCACTTTGACACAGGAAATACAAAACTTTACACGAAAGCAACTAGCAACATAGAAAAATAGGCTTAATCTACACGGTAGGCTAAGGTGCAAAGGTGTAACGAAACATATAATATGGTGTAGAAAAAGAAATGAATGGCTCAACAGGTTGTTCTAGGGGATTTTACTCTAAAAATGAGAGTAATCAAGGGTTACACGGGATTTAACTAACCAGTGTGGTTAGTTATTTTCACGACATGTAGGCTATTTGGTTTAATCTTAGAAATTTATCAATTGAACATGTTCTTCCATCTAAATCCATAGTACTAATCATGGCGGTCTCGAGTGATATACCAAGCCAAGTTCTAAAGTCCACTACATCACCGGCATACTCAAAATTTTGTGGAATTTTAGTAGACAGTTAGAAACGGAATAGGCTTAATTCTCACAATATGTATCAAGGGTTATAGTGCGCTAGGTAATGTAACTAGTGATTTTTACAAAAGTCATGCTAAAAAATTTAAATTTTAGCCGTTTTTAAGCTCGTAGCATGTTATTTTGTAAAAAAAGAAGACAAGTATGTTCTAATTCTCCATCCCCCCACTTAAATTATACAACGTCCTCGTTGTATAGATAAAACAATTAAATAATAAGGGAAAATAGAATTAGAACGGAAAACTCCCTGATGTTTTGCTCGTGATAATTCTCCAAGATGAGTCCTTGAGCAAAAAGTGTGTTGACTAGGGCTTCAGCATGACCGGATAAGTTCAACACATGTCTTTTTCAGCATATACTATATCATAGTTTCAGCAATGTCCTGTATAAAAGATTAGAAGACAAGTGCAAATTCTATCTCGCTACAATGGTACAAGAAAACAATTAAACACACAACTGTACAGGGATCAATACGTCGTATCCCAAACCCTAGGATACGTCGTATTGTTCCTGTAGAAATAATTAATTTTTTGGAAATTAAATATTTAGTTTTAAAAACTGATAACGTCCAGACATCTCTATACGCCGTATCCAGAGGGGTTCGATACGCCGTATAGAGTGTCTGGGAAGACAGACTCGTGCAACAAACAATTAAAATGCGAAAAACAATTAACTTGACCGGGTTGTCTCTCGAGAAGCACTTTTGTTTCAGCTAGTCTTTAAGTTCGACCTTTTTCTTTCAACACTCTTCTTACGTGTCGAGCTCTATGAATTCGTTATCATCCGTGTTGAAACTTCTATCGTGGTATTTTTTTAACCTATGTTCGTTAACCTTAAAGCTCAAACCATTATTGTCGGTGATTTCAACTGCTCTATAAGGGTACATGGTTTTAACTATGAAAGGACCGGTTCATTTCGATTTGGGTTTTCCTGGGTGTAACTTTAAACGCGAGTTAAACAACAAGACTTTTTCTCCATTCTTAAAATCCGTATCTCCGCGGAGCCTTGAGTCGTTCCATTTCTTAGTTCTTTCCTTGTAGATTCGAGTATTCTCATATGCTCCGTCTCGTAATTCCATTAGTTCGTTAAGCTCCATGAAACGGTTTTTTGCAGCTGTCGTGAGATCCATATTACATTGTTTAAGTGCCCAGTATGCTTTATGTTCAATCTCAACTAGTTGATGGCAGGCTTTTCCGTAAACCATCCTAAATGAGATACATCCTGTTGGTGTCTTTTAGGCGGTCTTGAAGGCCCATAGTGCATCGTTGAGTTTTTCAGACCAATCCTTTGGGTTATATCCGACCGATCTTTCCAAAATACGTTTGATAGCTCTGATGGTAACTTCAGTTTGGCCATTAGTCTGAGGGTGGTATGCTGTTGATATTCTATGATCACCCCGTATCTAAGCAACGCTTTTTTAAGTTGGGAGTTACAAAAATGTGTTCCCCTATCACTAATTAAGGCTTTAGGAACTTTGAATCTGGCAAACAATCCTTTTAAGAATTTTACCACTACACGAGCATCATTTGTAGGTAGAGCTTGAGCTTCAACCCATTTAGACATGTAATCAACCGCAACTAGGATATATTTGTTACCCTGATGTGTTTTAAAAGTTTTAAATTTATAATGACTGAAAATACTAATTTTTATTATAGGAAAACACACGGGTAAAAGTATAACCTATGTATGTGGTATAATCTTTTTAGGTAAGACCAGGTCGTTCCACATGGATTTGAGTAGTGTTTAGATAATCAAAAAGAAAATAAACTTTAACTTGAAAATAACTTTTTGTTTTTCCAATGATAATAAAGATGACTACTCGAATAGTTGAAAAATAATTTATAACCATTGGAAATGATTAGACCATGAAGGTGGAACCTTAATTTATAAAAAGGATTTTCTCGTCAGAAAACGTTTTCACAAACTGACTTAATTAACTCAAGACTTATATTTAGTTAACTAGACCAAATGTGTCACTCAAATAATCCAGTTACTAGTATATCAAAGCTTATTTGTTTATCAATTTACGAAAGTGGATTTCTCGACACAAACGATAAAGATCATAGACAAATCTTTAAAACCATATAGATCATACTGGGTCTCTCGACCTATACCAATATGACTATATAAATTAAGTTGATAAGCAAAAATGGACAAGATAAGATATAATAGGATTTCAACACAAGCTTGAGATTAAAGGGATCATGATCATACCAAATGCTTATTCATTATCATAACATCACCGAGTAGTCATGAGAGATTTAGCCTCTCATGGCTAGAGTGTTCATAACAAAAGTGGATTTAACATAGACTTCCATTATTTCAATAACTAAGTTGATAACCGTCTTCGTTCTTGATCCTTAGATCTTTATTCTTCAAAGGGAGTAGTGTTTTTGGTGTTTATATGGATGATGGATAAGAGGATTGGAGTATGTGTGTATATTTTAAAATGAGAGGAATGATTTGAGAGTGAAAATTCGTCCTCTATTTATAGGCTGATTTTGGGGTGAAAGTGCAACGCACATAAAAGTTTATGCAGCACACATGGTGATTAAATGCATGAGCATTAAATGTTTATTGAGTAAGTGTGGCGCACACAAAAGATTATGCGGCGCACTTAAGGTATAAATGCAGTAGCATTAAAGTCTTCATAAATGCTTCATATCAGATAGGAAGTGCGGCGCACAAAGAAAATTATGCGGCATACTTATTGAGTTAATGCAATGTTGACTGTCTTTGACTTGAAGGTAAGTGCGGCTCACAAATGGGAAGTGTGGCGCACATTTGGCACATAGATCTTGATTGTTGATCTTTTCTTGAATGATGCGTTCTTTATCGTGTAAGTGTTTGATTTTGTTGTATCTAGCCTCAGGATGTCTTTAAGTGAACCTACAAGCAATTTTAAGCTATTAAGTATCAAAAGTTCACGAAAAATGATAGAATATATACAAATAATGCCATAGAAAACATGTATAATTTGGGCGTTATCAAATCCCTCCACACTTAGCTTATTGCTTGCCCTCAAGCAATCGAAGCAAGAAAATAAATCATTTATCGTGACGTGGAGAAAATTTGGATTTTATAAACTTTGACATAGACATATAACATAGCACCTCACATAGGGATAGTGTTTGATTTTTTAATTCACTCATGCCACTCAGATAGGGTTTTATATTTGTGAAAAACACTCAATTTGCACAGACATAATCTAGACAGCTACCATAGGCTTGTACTTAAAACATAAACCTGGCTGAAGGGCGGAACTTGATACTGGAACGGATATAATCTTCACGTGCCAAAACATAAGCCTTTATTCTTCTGAACTACTATAGCACATATATATTCATATATATATATATATATATATATATATATATATATATATATGTATGTATGTATTTTGACCAAATGTTTACTAAGGCTTGGCACCAAACTTCTTCATTCATTAGCGGTATTTCAGCAATTTTTAGCACCAAAGGGAGTGTTTTCAAGAACAGAGACTTGCGGAATTTATTACATGTGATTGGGCTTCGGTCTAGTAACTGATGATTAAGCACAAGTTCTAGAGCTTCTAAATTACCGGCTCGCTCAAATATAATGATCAACCAATACCAATGTTCCAAAAAAAGGCGACAAAGACCATATGTACACATCCGTAATAACGGAATAGACACATATGACTGCAATCAAACCTTAACTCGAACAAGCTAACGACATCAATTATCTTGGGTACCAAAGGTGGATACCTGAATATTCTATAGGCTTAGAATGCTCGCAATTTAGTAGAGTAGGTTGTGTTGGCTATAATGTCAATCCAGTTGGATTTGCCTTACTAAGAGCATTTTTTAATTTTAAAAGCATATATATTAAGATTTTTCATAAAATATCAGTTGGAAAAAATTTTAACAGGGCAAACATGGAGGGATATGATTATTTTTTCCTATTTGGCTCCCCTCCACACTTAAGTTGAACATTGCCCTCAATGTGATAACTGATAATAGAGATAAAATAGGGAAAATTAAGGAAAACAGTACTTCCCAGGGCATAAGAAAATATATAGCATAGAGTTATTCTTGAGCATACTTTATAATTTTCCGTATCTTTAAGCTAAATTACCTGCGTAAAGGAAAACAAACAAAAGCACACAAAAAGAAAATTATTTTGTTGTGTTTTTTTAAAATAAATAAAAGACATTAGTAGAAGAATGGAGGATGGACTCCTCCACACTTAAGTGAAGCACGAGTTGCCTCTCGAGAAGCGCTTAATTTTTAAGAGAGTATTTAGCTATACTCGTACTTCGCGAGTCATTCTTTTGGAAAAAAGGAGTTACTGCTTCCCTTGGGTCATTATCTTCTTCATGATATAGTTTAAGTTGATGGTCATTGACTATGAACGTCTTTCCATCTTTTCCATAAAGTTCAACATATCTTGATGGATATTGATGTTTCACTACATAAGGTCCTAACCATCGAGATCTGAGTTTCGGTTGTTTAAATTTGTACTTTGAGTGAAATAGCAGAACTTTGTTTCCTTGTTTGAATTCTTTTCTCATTCTTAATTTTCTGTCGTGTCAGACTTTGGTTCTTACCTTGTATAGACAAGAGTTTTCATAAGCTTGATGTCTAAGTTCGTCTAACTCGTGTAACTGAAACATTCTTTTCTCACCAGCAGCGATGAGATCTGGGTTGCAATTTTTTAGAGCCCAGTATGCACGGTGTTCAATTTGAAATGGTAAGTGGTAGTTTTTTCCATATATTAGTTTGTAAGGTGTGGTACCGGTAGGTGTTTTGTAAATAGTGCGAAAAGCCCACAGAGCGTCATCAAGTTTTCTTAACCAAATAGCAGGATTGTCTTTAACAGTTTTTTCAAGAATTATTTTAAGAGCTCTGTTTGTGTTTTCAACTTTACCACTAGTTTGAGGATGATATGATGTGGAGAAACGGTGGTTAACTCCATATCTTTTCATGGTTCTTTCCATTATTTTGTTATAGAAGTGAGTTCCTCTGTCGCTGATTAAAGCTTTGGACATTCCAAAATGGCAGAATAGTTTCTTTAGAAAAGTTATAACCACTCGGGCATCATTGGTTGGTAAAGCCTGAGCTTCGGCCCATTTAGATACGTAATCAACAGCGACAAGACTGTATTCAAACTTATATAATTTCAGGAATGGTCCCATAAAGTCGATACCCTATATATCGAGAATTTCACATACTTGAATGTTGTTTAAGGGCATCTCATCTAGCTTCGATATATTTCCTGTCTTTTGGCATGCTTCGCATAGGCAGACTAGAGTATGAGCTTCTTTGATGATAGTTGGCTAGTAGAATCTTGAATCTAGGACCTTTTTAGCAGTTACGTTTGGTCCATAATGTCCACTGGTCGGTCCGTGGTGACATTGATCTAAAATGGTTGAGTTTCTGGTCCAGATATATAGTGTCTGATCATACCGTCAGAACATACTTTGAAAAGTTAAGGTTCCTCCCAAAAGTAATGTTTAAGGTCAGAGAAGAATTTGTTCTTTTGTTGATACGTCAACCCTTTTGGTATAATATCACCAACCAAGTAGTTTGCAAAGTCTGCAAACCAAGGTTCATCTTTGGTATTGATTTCCATAAGAGTTTCCCCAGGAAAGTTATCATCGACTTCACTGTCATTACTTGACTCGTTGTTTTCAATTCGGGACAAGTGATCAGCAACAACATTTTATGTTCCTTTTCTATCCTTGATTTCTATGTCAAATTCTTGCAAAAGCATAATCCATCGAATAAGGTGTGGTTTAGCATCTTGTTTCTTGAATAAGTGCCTTAGAGCTGAATGATCGGTATGAACAATAGTTTTTGAGAGAATAAGATAAGATCTAAATTTGTCAAATGCAAAAACTACAGTCATAAGTTCTTTTTCAGTTACGGTGTATTTTTGTTAAGCTGGATTAAGAGTTTTGCTTGCGAAGTAGATTGGATGAAAGTTTTTACCATCTTTTTGACCTAAGACGACTCCTACTGCAAAATTACTAGCATCACACATAAGTTCAAACGGAAGATTCCAGTTTAGGCTTACGATCACAGAAGCACATGTGAGTTTTTCCTTTAATAATTCGAATATTTTTGACATTCATCATCGAATTCAAATGGAGATTCTTTCTCAAGCAGTTTAGTTAGAGGTAGATCAATTTTCGAGAAATCTTTAATGAAACGTTGGTAAAAACTAGCATGTCTGAGAAACCTTCTAATACCTTTAATATTAGCAGGGGGTGGAAGTTTTAAGATTATGTCGATCTTTACTTTGTCGACTTCAAGTCCGACGCTAGACACCTTATGTTCGAGCATAATTCATTCTTTGACCATGAAGTGACATTTTTCCCAATTAAGGACAAGATGAGCATCTTTACAATGTTGGAGCATTTTATCGAGATTGTTTAGGCATGTGTCAAAAGAGTTTCTGAAGACTAAAAAATCATCCATGAATACTTTGACTGATTCTTTGATCATATCGTGAAAGATTGCCAACATGCACCTTTGAAATGTGGCAGGAGCATTACATAGACCGAAAGGCATTCATCTATAAGCGTATGTGCTGAAAGGACATGTGAATGTTGTTTTCTCATGATCATTAGGATCGATAGGAATTTGAAAATATCCAGAAAAACCATCGAGGAAACAGAAATATTTATTCCCTGCGAGTCTTTCCAACATTTGATCCATAAACGGCAAAGGGAAGTGATCTTTTGCGGTTGCTTTGTTGAGTTTACGATAATCGATGCATGCTCGCTAACCCATAACAGTTCTTGTTGGAACAAGTTCATCGTTTTCGTTTGTGATAACTATAATATCACCTTTCTTTGGTACACAGTGAATATGACTAACCCAAGGACTATCGGCAATTGGATAAATAATACCGGTATCCAAGAGTTTCACGATTTCTTTCTTAACAACTTCCTGCATGTTTGGATTCAACCTTCTTTATTTTTGGACAACGGGTTTCTTGTCATCCAGAAGTTGTATCTTGTGTTTGCAGAATGATGGGCAAATACCAGGAATGTCAGTTGTTTTCCAAGCAAAGGCTTGCTTGTGCTTTTTAAGGACATATACAAGTTTGTTTTTCTTTTGTTTCGTAAGCTGAGATGATATGATAACAGGAAGAAAAGAAGGTTCTTCCAGGAATACATATTCCAGATTATCGGGAAGAGGTTTAAGTTCAAGATCCGTAGGAGGTTCTTTAAGAGATGTCTTGATTTTATAGTTCGTATTGATGGTGATTTTCTCGAATGGTGGTTCTTCGGTGTCGGATTCAAAGTTAGAGTTTTCATCAGCAGTCATTGCCATGAATTCATCGAATTCAACAAAGATTTCTTCTTCAAGAAGGGTTCCTTCGATGGAATGGAGGATTTTACTGCCTTCGTCTAGAAGAGAATTGAAATCTTCTTCTAAGATTTCATTAATAACATCGATAATGAAATAGGTATCATCGTTCGAATAAATATGTTTCATCGCAGAATCGATATTGAAGATCATTCGTTCAGTTCCAGCTCCAAGATTGAGTTGTTTCTGTTTAACTCGAATAAATACATCAGCAGTGTGAAGAAATGGTCGTCCCAAGATGAGGGGAACTTTACTGTCTTCTTCCATTTCGAGAATAACAAAATCAGCAGGAAAGGTGAATTTACCAACTTCAACGAGCATATTTTAGCTATTCCAACAGGGTATTGGAACGATCTATCGGCTAATCTTACGCTCATTTTGGTAGGTTTAAGAGTTTCAAGAGATAGTTTGGCATATAAGAATATGGCATAAGGTCAATGCTAGCACCAAGATCAGCTAATGCATTGCAGGAGAAGGTTTTGTTAAAATTACATGGAATAAGAAAACTTTCAGGATCTTCGAGTTTAGGTGGAACTTTATTTTGGATCATTGCTGAACTTTCATCGCTTAAGAAAGCGGCAGAAATTTGTTCGATTTTGTGTTTGTTCCTTATTATTTCCTTGAGAAATTTCCCATAGTTAGGCATTCCGGCTAAGACGTCGATAAGAGGTACATTGATTCGAACGGCGCGGATCATGTCAAGAAATTTACCGTATTGGGCTTCCATTTTCTCTTTTCTAAGACGTTGAAGATACAGGATTTTTGGTTGTATGGTTTGGGTAACTGAGTTTCTTTAACTAGTTTTGGATTTTGAGTCTTTGGTTATGGTGTAGGTTCATCTTCTTCATCATCGCTATCGAAGTTGATAGGAGTTTCAGAATCGTTTTGTTGATCATTTAGGTTAACTGGTGGTTTATAGGATTTACCACTTCTTGTAAATACAACATTTACATGCTCATCGCGAGATTGTGGTGGTTGATAGGCTTTGGAGTTATGCCCTTTTGGGTTTGGTTGAATGTTACTTGGAAGAGATCCAGAAGGTCGACCAGATTGCTTGTCAGCGAGTCTGTCAAACTTAGTTTCAAGATTCTAGATTGAAGCTTGATGATTTTTGGCTATGATTTCGAGTTGGGTTTTGAGATCCATGAACATTTCTTTAACAAAAGCGTTGGTTGATTGTTGAGATTTTATGAAATCGTTTAATTGTTTTTGAAGATCGTACGGTTTATCATCGGTATTGGATCGGTAGTTGTCTCGATTATAATCATTCCGTCCGCTTGAACGCCAATTATCGCGATTCGAGTCTTGGTCGTGGTACTCATTGTAAAAACGAGTCTTACGGAAGGTTTGCATGAATTTGGTTTCTTCTTCGACAATGACATCACAGGAGTTTCTCTTATGACAACACCTCTTGTTGGCGTATTAGTAGACTTCTTTGATGGTTTTTTAACTCTCTTTGACTTCCTCGTAGGTTCTTCAGGTGAAACTGGGACAATAGTGAGTTTGGGAGAAGCAAGTTTCTTAAACTTTCATGCCTTCTTTGGAGGTGTAGCTCCTGTAGCATAGCCAAGATAAGTCTTGTAAGCTTTGGATTACCGCATCTCAAGACTTTTCATAGATTTAGGAAGTCGAGCTCCATAAATTTTAGATTCTTCCTTTGCAGACACGAATCTCAAAGTGTTTATTAGATAGTCATCTCTGGAGGTATGCATGCCAATCTTGTTTCTCTTGGAGACTGTCTTGTCTTTAGTAAAGAAGTGGTGAATGATAACTTTAGTGAATCAATGGTAGTACATCTTGTCTTGCTTTTTGTGACCTCTGTTGTTGATCTGGTAAGTGAAATCTTCCCAAAGTAGTTCAACATAGTCCACATTCTTCTTGTAATACATTCCCCAAAGGATCTATGCTCTAGAAAGACAAATCTTGTCAAGACCAGTTGTCTTTCCAAATAGACTTCTGTTGATGATAGTGGCAAAAGTTCTCCAAGGTTGATGCATCTGATCAACAACAATATCGGTGATTGTCTTGATTTCCCCAGTATGACCAAGTTCTTTGAAGAAAGACACAATGTCTTCATCAGTGAGAAGTTTATCAAAGTTTTGACCATGAACTCTAGGGCTAATCTGAAAGATGTCTCTAAATATTTCCAAATTAAGGCCGAATTTCTTCTTCTTGTCCATTCTGAACCTGTAGGAATTTTCATACTTATGGATAGAATCATAGAATTGGTGCATGTAAACTTCAGGAACATCTACGGTGGTGAGAAATGTAGAATAGCATGGAGTGAGAGCAAGAGCATCCAGGACAACTTGAAATGTAGGTTCTCTCTATTTCTTTCCAGGATTGATTCTTCCATTTTATTTTCCAATCTCAAGCCTTTTCTCCTTAGGAACAAGTTCAAGATCAAGTTTGGTTTGTTGAGTAGTGATGGAAGACATGATTCTGTTAAGATTAGTCACATACAGTTCATATACAAACAAATATTTCACTGAAGGACAATCTAGATCATGAAGAATGATTATAGATGCATGACTAATTTTCTTTAATGATTAGGCATACAAATCCTAGGCATAGAATTGACACACATGACAATTAACATGGAACCTGGAGACACACATAATCATTTAACACACTAACTATAGGCAATCTATGGAAAGAGAGGCAATCATAAAAAATTTCTAAGGAAACTAAACCTAAATCAATCACTAAGTGACATGTTAAGGAATAATTAAACTTAGATTACCAAAATTATGAGATTTGATTACCAACATTACATGATTAGATCTCCAAGTGAGAACATGCATAATTCGCCTAAGATTTTGTATAATTCGCCTTCATAAACAAGAATAATTCGCCTAGAACAGGTTGTATAATTCGCCTAAGATTGTGTGTATAGTTCGCCTAAAATTGCGTTTTATTCGCCTAAGAGCAAGTGTATAGTTCGCCTCAGGATAGACGTATAATTTGCCTAAAGTAAACATATAGTTCGCCTAATATTACACGAGTATAACTCGCCTAGCTTGTGGCGTATAACTCGCCTAACTATACAAGTGTATAACTCGCCTAGGCAAGAGAGTGTATAACTCGCCTAGGTATAATTCGCCTAGGCAAAATTTATACCAACATTCTTACACCTTTTCAAGCATCAATAACATCTCAAACATGTTCATTTATCATCATAGATTCATTCTAACACATTTTCCATATGAATTAACCAAAAAAATCTTGACTTATTACTTGTTCGACTCATATGAACATGAAAAACCTGAAGAACCAAACTTTTTGAAGTTAAACATGCTTAAACTCAACCAAGCATTCACAAAAACTTATATTATCATTCTTAAACACAAACCCATGAACTTTTACAAGTTTTTGACCATTTCCCATTTTGTTCAAAATCAAGAATCACCCAAAACGTATCCATCCTTTATTCCTATTCAAAACTGTTATAGGTACACGTTCTAGAACCCTATAGGACCAAAACCCCTCAATCAATTTGAAGTTTCATCCATTTTACAATGAGATGAAATTTAAATCAATTTTTAGGGTTTTTTGAGCATTATTCCATGTTTAAGGTCTATTAAAAGGTGCTAAGAATATGAGAATCATATAACAAGTATACCTTAGTGATTGGACGAGAAATGAACAAGTTCTTGGGGTCTTAAAAAATCAACAATGGAGGTTTTGTGTTTTGTGTGTGAAACGTAAGAAAGAAAAGAGACGGGTGGGGTTGTATATGTTTAAAAAACTTTTAGGTTTTTGGCATAAATGCCCCCCTAAAGTTTAATAAGGCATCTAATTTCCTAATTAACTTTACCTAAGGCCTAAAGTAGTTTCCCAATTGTCAATACTAGCCCCTATGGTTTAGTTATCAAGAAAAAGTCTTACATTTTGCAATGATACCCCTAAAAGATTAAACACATAACAAATAAAGCCTGATTAAGTTAAATTTAATTAACCTCCCTTTAACTATTTACCCGTTATTGTTTAAAACCGTTTCCTTTTATCACAAATTGATTTTATGAAGAAGATATTTCACATTTTCTCTCCCTCAAACAATGACCCGTTTTCTATTTAAAGAGTTGTAGTCGTTGTTTGAGTGGTCAAATGTCTTTAAAAATGATTTTTCAGATGAAACCAAAAGATGATTATATTATTTTAAAAATCAACACCATAAAAATAAGATTTCTCTTATTTTAACACATAAGCGTACTGACACGTACACTTATGGATAAGAAAATCACGGGTTGTGTTGCAAAGTAAACACAAGCCTTTGCATGGTCATAAAGTAGACCATGCCCGATAATAAATTCCCGTTGAGAGGTAAAGTTTTCTTTTTGAAATACTTGCATTGAAGATGATGACCGGGTTGCTATTGGAAATAATAGCAAGCCATATGACATGTTTTCTATTCGAACTTTATTTACAACTTTGCACCATTATTGAATGCCATTTCTGAAGCCGTAAATATTATCGATGCTAGAAAGCATGTCATGAAAACATATTTTTGGCTTTTTCAATTTTTAATTTTTAATTTTGTTTTTGAAATATTTTTTAAGAAATGAAAAATCTTTTTAGGTTTTTCTGGTTTTCTATATGTACACATTATACACAGGATATAAGAATAGGTACCACCACTATTCTTCTGCTTCATCTGCCAGTTCTTTCAGAGTCTCAGGAGTAAAACTTCTCATCCCTAGCTTGTCGATAAGGAATTCAATTCTTTCTCGACATAGAGCCTTGGTGAAGATGTTCGCCAACTGATATTCCATTTTGACAAAGTAAAGCTTGACGACTCCATTCTCCACTTGCTCTTTGATAAAGTGATATCTGATGTCGATATGCTTTGATCGAGAATGTTGAACATTGTTGCAACATAAGGCAATAGCACTTTTTTATCATAGTACATTGGAATTTTATTGAATTCAAGGCCATAGTCGGTAAGTTATGATCTCATCCAAAGGATTTGAGCACAACAGCCAGATAAGGCTATATATTCAGCTTCTGTATTAGATATCGCAGCGCTTTTCTGCCTTTTTGATGACCAGCTAACAAGTTTGTCTCCCAACAATTGCATACTTCCAGATGTACTACGTCTTGTATCTTGACAACCCGCGTGATCAGTATCTACAAAAGCTGTTAGAGCAATAGCAGAATCCTTCGAATACTATAGTCCCCGATTGACGGTTCCTCTTAGATATCAAAGGATTCTTTTTACAACATGTAGGTGCTTTTCGGTAGGACGAGCCTGATACCGAGCACACATACAGACAGCATATACCAGGTCTGGTCTACTGGATGTTAGATACATAAAGGTGCAACCATGCCACGATAGTGTGTAGGATCAACGGCTTTCCCTTGTGTATCCTCGTCCAGTTTGGATTTCTCCACCATTGGAGTATCCACTAGGTTACAAGATTCTATTCCGTATTGCTCCCGTGGCTAGACTAGAAGCTGTTCGGATATTTCTCGTGTTTGGTGCTCATATGAATATGATCGTCTACCAAATGGATGTAAAGACGGCATTTTTGAATGGCATTTTGCGTGAAGAAGTATACGTTAGCTAACCGGACGGATTTGTGGATCCGGACAATCCTAATCACGTGTACAGACTGAAGAAAGCTCTATATGGGTTGAAACAGGCTCCACGCGCGTGGTGTGATCTATTGTCATCGTTTCTGCTATCCCAAAGATTCTCCAAAGGTACGGTTGATCCCACATTGTTCATCAGCAAAAAAGGCAAAGATATCCTCCTAGTACAAATCTATGTTGATGATATTATTTTTGCTTCTACTACTACTGAACTCTATGATAAATTTTCTAAGATAATGTGTTCCAAATTCAAGATGTCAATGATGGGCAAAATAACATTTTTTCTAAGACTATAGATTTCACAGAGTCCTAGAGGCATCTTTTTAAACCAATAAAAATATGCTCTAGAATCACTTAAGAAATACGGAATAGAATCTTGTGACCTAGTGGATACTCCAATGGTGGAGAAATCCAAATTGGACGAGGATACACAAGGGAAAGCCCCAAACGGATGGGAGTGAAAAGATTGTTAGCAATTTCAAGATCAAGTTTGGTTTGTTGAGTAGTGATGGAAGACATGATTCTGTTAAGATTAGTCACATACAGTTCATATATAAACAAATATTTCACTGAAGGACAATCTAGATCATGAAGAAAGATTATAGATGCATGACTAATTTTCTTTAATGATTAGGCATACAAATCCTAGGCATAGAATTGATACACATGACAATTAACATGGAAACTGGAGATATACATAATCATTTAACACACTAACTATAGGCAATCTATGGAAAGAGAGTTAATCATAAAACAAGACACAAGTGTTCAACAAAATATAAAGACATTGTTTTTTAGGAATGGAAGTCAAGTGTTTTAACAAAATTCAATCTTAAGTGCAACTTCCTCCTCTTCGTCCCATGCTCCAAGTCCTAAGCTTTGATTACCTGAGATAAACATGCTAAAAAGTCAACAAACGTTTAGTGAAATTCATAGGTTTAATTAAACATTAAGATTTAGAACACAAATATTTAAATCATGGAAAACTTGTGGATCAAACAAGTTTTAATGAAATCCGACCCCTTTGACGAGAATGTTATGTTGCCCCAAACGGATTAGGTATTATTGCCATATACCTGTAGTTCCTTAGAATAATATATCCGTTGAAAAGTGGGTGTTCCAAAAGGATACAAACCCCGGACGGGGAGTCACCCCATAGTACTATTTATTATCCTAGCGTCCACCTATCACAGGCAGTTAACGGTTCACGATATATTGGGGAATTTAGCAATAGGTACTCAAGCATTAATCATATATTCGGGTCCATCATTCTGGTCCATCATAAAGTACAGGGTGGTTACAATTTGATTATAGAAAATCTTTCGGTTGAATTACTATATTCAATTTTGGGATGAAATGCATGATTATTTCTAATTTATGAACTATTTGGACTATTTATGAACTTGATAAATGCTTTTGAGTATTAGTGAATCCCCGTTTTACTGCTTTCTATTTTGGAGAATATTGCATACTATGAATTGATTTTTAAATATGGCGTTTGTCATATTATGACTTTAAGTATTATTTTGATATACGCATGACTTTACTAAATTGAGAATTTACGTATGATATATGATATACTTTGGATTGCAACTTTTATACTCCGCATATTATTTTTAATATGTAATGTTTCATGATAGATGCCAACCTGTTCATAGTATCCTCGCAGGGTTTGATTAACATACTCAGTTCCATTATCTGTATGAATGTTCCTGATAGTTGCATTCAATCTAACTTTCTCATATTCAAAAACTTGATTATAAAATAGGGAGCATCATCAATGATTGCTAAAAAGACTTCACCCATAAAAGAACCGAGGAGAATCATCCACAATGTCGAGGATGTACTTTTTTTCCCATTAACTTGCATCACATACCTAAAAAAGATTTCGCATGTTGTAGAAGATATAGTTTTTCTTGATTGGTGTCTTCAGATTTAGGTTTATGTGATTGTTTCTTGCTTTTTCCCATGGAACATGTAGAACACAAACGGTCCTTTCCAAATTTGAGTCTGGGAAGACCACGTACTAGACCGTGTCTGGCCAAGTGATTAATAACACCAAAATTCAAATGAGACAGACCACGATGCCATAACTATGACTTAGTCTTTGTGGCTTTTGACAAGAGACATATAGGAGAAGACGCTATCATATCCCCAATGGACAAAGAGTACAGGTTAGTTCCTCGAGATTATGGGAGTAAATCAACACCTTTCAGATTACGAATAAAGCATGTGTTTTTTCGAAAAGCTACTTCAAGATCTGAGTCGCAAAATTGACCAACTGAGAATAGATTGTGTCCTAGTCCTTCCACATAATAAACCCTTAAAATTATGATGTTCCCTGTCTGATAATCATTATACCCCATAATCTTTGCAACTTGGTCGTTACCGAATTTGACAGTTCCGAGAAATTTATGAACAAAATTGGTAAGCTGAGAGCGATCTCCGGTCATGTGCTTGGAGCATTCGGGGTCCAAATACCACAAGACGATTTGGACAACCTGAGATCGATAGAAGAAGAAGATGGAGTAACTGAAGTATTGGATCCCCGAGATGTACCGGGTTCCATTATGTTAGAAATCATAGATTTTGCAATCTTTAGTTTGCTATTAGAACCATTTGTTTTAGGCACATTAGGTCTCCTAGTATACACCTTAGTTACTACAGATTCTTGTGTAACTACTTTTAGAGGAATGGGTTCCCTAAGAGGCACTTTATTAGTGGCAGTAATCCTAGCTAAAGGGCACACATTTCCAATTAAAGTGAAAGTCCTTCTTATAGGTCTCCAGACATATCCAATTTTAGTAAACACTTTTCCTGTAGGTTTCCATTCTTCTTTCCTTTTTGTTTTCTTAACAGACTTAGATTTGGAACCTTCATTCATATCAGAAACAAATTCAAGAAAGCACAATTCATGTCACGCATCAAACATAGAACTATTACATTTAACGCACATAAGCTTAGAATTTGCATTACCAGAAGGTTCAACACAATTCTTTTTATTTAAACTAGACTTAATGATCCCAGAGTGGTCTTTTACTTTATTCTTCTTCTGGGTCCTACTTGAAATCTGCTGGGTCCTATCATTCTTTTTATTGTCTGTAGACTTTGACCTGCTAGATTTTGTAGACTTGCTTACTCCTGTATAAGTTGACACAAAATTGTTAGTGGTCTATTTGGTCTTTCTTTAGGAAGAACCTAACTGTTTTTGGGATGTGCTTGATGATATGACGGGTTCAGCAAACCTAACCATTTTCTTTTTGTTGATAGGCGTGACAACAACTAATTTCTTACTAGGTTTGTGATTATCAGGGCAAGTATCTCTAACATATTCTAGCAACTCTTAAATTAGCTTAACATACTTACAGGTAGAGTAAGATGCACTATCTAAAGGGTTTAGTGAGTAGGCTTGTTCAACTATCTCCCTAAAGCAGCTTGTTCCATAGTGTGCTTAAGGTAGTATATGTGAGTTTCCCTATTATTCTTATCCTTAGTAGCCAATGTTACTGGGTCAAGCTTATACCTTCCTGGAGCAATAGTGGTGGCGTTTGACACTTGGGCAACATTAATGGCTATGTCTTTTCTTTTGAATTTTCTAATATCATTTTTTAATGTTGTTATGACAAAAACTTTTTTTTGAAGTTGAGCATTTAAATCAGTAATTTCAAAAGACTTTTGATTCAATTGATTGACCAAAGATTCAACATGTTCTTTAGCCTGAACACGTGATGGTTTAATTAAATCATAGAGTTGTTTATAAGTCTGTTTCAAATGCTCATTCTCAGCGATTAGTTTTGTCACCCTATGTTCCAGTTCTATGTTGATTATCTCAATCTCATCTATGTCCTTTTTCACACTGTTTGTGGTGGAAGTTTTATTCAAACATTTAATGTTTGCCTTCAAATTCTCAA
The DNA here is from genome assembly GCA_026074375.1 of Tanacetum coccineum. Taxonomy (NCBI): domain Eukaryota; kingdom Viridiplantae; phylum Streptophyta; class Magnoliopsida; order Asterales; family Asteraceae; genus Tanacetum; species Tanacetum coccineum. The sequence continues at coordinate 6,062 of BQNB010008356.1, read as the reverse complement.
TTGTTGTGTCTTTTGCTTGAAGCTCAGCTTTCAAATTATTCAATTCAAACAATTGATCAAATGGAGGTTCAGTTTGGTTCACAGATGTGTTATTCTTTAGAAAAATTTCTTTATTGAGTTGCGTTGCAAGTTCAAGAGAAATGCAGTGTTGTTCAAGTTCAGAAAATCTGTTTAAAAGTTTATTATACTCATCTTTTTCAACCATGTTGTGTTGTTTGATAAGCTCAGCTTCAAGGTCCAGACACTTGTTGCACATTTCCACATAACTAACAAAATCATTCATAACAACAGAAGAATTCACTTTCATAGAAGTATTCACATCCACAGAAGAATTCACAACAATATTCACAATATCTTGAGAAATGATTTGATCCAAGAGTCGATTATTTTCAATCAAAAAATATTTCTTTTGATTTTTAAAGCATTGTTTGTCTACATGATACTGTTGAACAACAACTTTCGTCTGGTTAAAAACTGTTTGAACTTTCGTTACCTTATTTAAAAGATCTTTATCAAAAACATTAAATATGTCTTTTAAAGTCTTTAAAAATGGAATTATTTCTTTTTGAAAAACAACTTTAGTGTGTTCAAACTCCTATTCCCCTTCTGTTAAAGCATTGGGCGTGATCCGATTTTTCACCACATTGTCAAATTAGCCAAGATGGTATTTAAGCTTTTTAAGGTGTATTAACCAGGCTTACCTTAGGAAGTTCCCGACAAGCCTCAGTTTTGACAGGCAAAGAAGCAGATTGGTCGGTATTAGGGTGTAAAGCTTGTTCATCAGACAGTTCTCGTTGTGGGACAAAACGTTTACCAAAATCTTTATATAATCGATTTAATTCAGCATAATTAATTGGTTTAGTGTTAACTTTATTTTCTAAGACCATTGGATCACTTTGGTTTAAAAGCATTTTGGATTGACTCTCTTCCTCAAGCATCAAAGTCTCTTCAGAATCAGTAATTGAAATCACATTGGTTTCCTTAACAATAACATTACCGTCATAAGGCATTGGCCTAATCTACTGAGCTTTCTTAAGATAGAAAGGATTTTAAAAACCAAGAGCTTGTTTCAGGTTGTTATCATAGAAAACTTGTGGTTTCGTGAGCATGTGCAAAGTTTGCGCGGATTGACCCATTTTACAAACAATGTTCTCCAGTTCTTTAACTTTCTTTTCCAAAGCAATTTTTGTATCAATATTCTTAACTTCTTTTTCCTTGGATTAGTTTTTGAAAACATTAAATGTTTTTGTTAACAATTCCTTTTCCTTTGATTGTTCAGAAAGAGTTTGTTTAAGATTGTTAATTTCTTTTTCAAAATCCGCAAACTGTGCATTTTTCTCCCGAATTATATCATTAATTATTAGCTTTTCTCGAGTACTTAAATTCACATTTTGTCTTTCTTCTAGCAATTTTACCCGTTCTTTGTATCTTTCAAGCTCAGCAGATAAGGATTCGATGGCAATTAGATTGTCCTTATTGACCTTGTTACAATTAGTTACTTGATTTAACAGTTGTTCAAACATAGATAATATCATAGCATCATTTTGTGCAGAAGAATTTGTATCCTGGACAGCTTTATTTTGGGTTTCAAGCAGATACTGAGAATAAGGAATGATATGGCTATAACTTGTTGTAACAACCCGAGTTTTAGGTCAACGTTTATCCCGAGCTACAATAATTATTTTTGCTACGTAAATAGTTATAGTCATTTGTACTATATAAGGGTTGATGAGAATTTCCATTTAAAAGATAATTTCATGCCGTGATTGAGTTTCTATTTGTTTTTAGCGTCAAGAAAGTCAGAAAAATTTATATTGTTGCTCTGAGAGCGTGAATATGTTATTTTTATATTTTATGACGTTTCCCCGAGTTTTTGTGAAAACCATGTTTAAAAGTCATGTTTTACGAGGTTTAACGTTTTAAAGTAAAATTAGTAGGACAGATTTAAAATATTTATTAACGTGGTGTGACCTGAGTCTTTGGCCGATTTTAAATAAAAGAAACAACGATTTGTATTAGTTTTAAAAGGACTTGAGAATAGAGGGACTAGAATTGCCAAATTTCCAAACTACAATTCTATAAATAGACACCAATACTACACTTATAACTCTTTTTACAAAATTGATCTCTCCTCCCTTTCTCTCCTAGTCCACGACCGGCCACAAACAAACATCCATTTTCCGATCAATTTACCCACATGCAATTAAATCCGATTACATATTATTAATTCTTGTTTCAAGAGCTACAAATCCCACTATTAAAATCTCACATGCAATAAGTATTCAAGAAGTTTGATTTTTGGTTGGTTCATGTGATTTTCGAGTATAAGGATGTGTTCAAATTAGTTAGATTGTTGTTGTATTGAAGTTGTTTGATTGAAAAAGGGTTTGGTTTGGTTTGTTGGGTTGCGTCCGATTTCAATAGACCAAGGCGAACCCATATTTGATTTTTCTTATAGCATTGTAAGCTTCTAGTTATGTTTTTGTAGTGATTAAATTGTGTATATTGCGTGTTATATGGTTATTGCTATAAGATTCAAGTGCGGAAATTATTGAAAGCGTGTTTGGTTATTGACCAAAGTTTGATGGTTTTGGTATAATTATATAGACTAGTTAAGCGTATTTTGATAGTCGGATTATGTTAAAAATGTCGTTTTCATAGGTTTTGGGTTGACCAAGTTTGACCAGAAAGTTTGACTTAACCTTAGCGAGTCGAGAAATTTTTAAAAGTTATTTTTGATAATGTCAAGTGATAGTGTTCGTGTCACCCCCCAAAATATCAGAGTATAATGGCAACCGGGGGCGTGTGACTTCATAAATATCACAACACAAGGCAATAAAGAACGCCCTCTATATGAGACGTTTTAGAAAATTGATCATTTGCAATAGGTTGTAATAAATTGTTTAAACATTGTGCGGAAGCATAAATCGACAAGACAACATGGTTTTTAAATAGAACAAATGATCTTTAGCTAAACTAGAAATGACTGCAATGCATGAGACTTCATATAGCATCTTCACTCTTAACACTTGAGAAAAACATTGCTAAAGCGTCAATATAAAGTTGGTGAGTTCATAGGTTTGTTTGTTTGATAATAGTGATGAACCACAAGATTTTAACCATAGTGTGATATAAAGTATCCCTATAAGTCACCAATGAAAAGCATTTACTATTGTCTAAGCTCATGACACCGACGCGTTAACCTGTGTGTATCCCACAAAATGAATGCCTAATGCAGTTGACAAACCGCGGACAACCCGTAAATGTTCTCAAATGAAACGTATACAGCTTGACTATTCAGTCCAAGACAAACAGGGATGTCAATCCCCGATAGATCTATCCATAACATTCGCGCTCACAAGAAATTAACGGTTCATGATAATGGCAACATGGCAATTTGGGTTGGATAGGGACTTAGACAATCGAAGTAAAGAGAATTGAAACTTGCTGTCCAAACAGTATGAAATAAAGCAATGTTCTCACCCTCAAAAATGATTTTAAAACAGTAAAGTAGGGGCTAATGAAAACTTACATAATGATAATAGCAAAATACTGCAATAAGCTGTAAGCACAGAAAATTGATACAACACTCTATCCGACACCTAAATAATGAAATCATGTCTACTTTAACATATATTCCAAACAAATAACTACAATGCATTATCCATCCTTAGTAAGTGCTTTGAGTTTATGAAAATCTTTATTCATAATAATTGCAAAAGTCAAGGTTCTCATGATACGTCTTTCCTCCATAGGTCAAGTTCTCCACTATCATGTTCATATCCCCGAAGGGAGCATGTTACTACCCATTTATAATATTAGAGTTTTGTATAGTATAACTGAGTATGATTGATTCCATGGTCGATAACTCTCTAAGTATGTAAACACGTCACTTATGCCGAATGTCCAAAAAAGTTTTTATGTCTAGATATTGGACTACATAAAAGTATAAATTCCCAAATTATCATGTTTCAAGTAGTTTAATAGGTAAGGTAGTTTGAAATAATATAAGTCTTGATTAGGTATCATTTTACCAAAAATAAGTTAGAGTTTTTAAGAAAATACTAGCATAATTTATTATGACTTTATTCTAAACGGGTCAACCTTAAGTGTTCCCACGGCTTCGTTATTCGTCCTTTTTGCTTGGTTCTTTTGCTGCATTCTTTTCATATTATAATCCATCTAAAACAGTAGGGTTTCTATTTTAATATTACTTCTAGGTTCCTTGTTAAATTAGCAAAAGTTGGTGCACAATTATGATCCTTTATATTTCACATAAAATCATAGATCTTCTCGGGTCGATATCTTGGTCGTTTCTTATCCGTTATAAGTGATTCCAAAGGCCAATGAAAGCTTATTATGTCTACTTTATAATGGTCAAGGGTTATGTTCTTACTTGTTAACCATTTATGTTCAAAATCAAATTTAATATGACATGTTTTTATGTACGCATGTAGGTTTTTACGTAGTAGGTTTTTACGTGTGCATGCAACTTTCTTCAAGTTATTTTTAAACTTTAAGCACTTCTAATAGGACGAGAATGCCTTACGCGAGCGCAAAGTGTAAAGGAGCGTCAGTAAAAATGTAACTCGCAGATGGTTTAGATGTTTCAAGAGGTATACGAGCTAGAAAAACCTATGTTTTCTATTCTACACGTACACGTTCCAACCCAAACCAAAGCTATAACTTCAAGTAAATAATGTTTTGTGATCACCAAAACAACCCAAGATAGTGTATTTACAGGTTTTAAGAGCACGACAACAAGGGAGCAAAAAAAAAACTAGTTTACATGAAATTATGGTTTAGTGCACAATTAGGATTTTCTTCGACTAGTTCTTGTCCTAGCTCAAAATGTATGGGCTGTTAGGGATAGTTCTTGCTTAGGTTTCTGGTGTAGGTGTTTAAGGAACATATAAGATAGGTTTACAAGTATCAAGTGAGGTTTTTGGTTGAACATTGTGGTGATTTGTGGCTGTTTGAGGTCTCGGCAAAGAAAGGAAGACGAGAGGTGTTGTGTGTGTGTTTTGCGAATGGTGTAGCACCACCATGGCTTCATGTGCTGCATAATGAGCTTCCATAATTCTTGAAATCTCAGCCATTATCACAAGGAATAGTGCATAGATAAAAAAGGAATGGATTGGAGCATTTCATGGGATTTTTGAATGGATAAGCAAGGTATGGGCACATTATGGTGTTATTAGGCTAGTAACTTATGTATAATCATTCATGGTAAGTGTAAATCTGTAAGTTTGAGGTAGAAAAAGTATTACTAAGGTTCTTGTAAAGGTTTAAGGAAAGGTAATACGAAAAATTAGCAAGTGTTAAGTATAATTTGGCTTTTGGCGTAATTAAGTTGTGTTAACTAAATTTCAGGGTACTTAGTGTGTAAAACTTATTTAGTCATGGGTAATTAGGGTAATTAAGGTTTACTTGAGTGTTAGATATGATGAGTTGGGTTTACGGTACGTTATACGGAAGTAAAAATGATTATTGGGTGAAATAGGGTGATTAGCGGTTTAATAAACGTACATGGGTATTTAAATGTTTAGAAAGATATCTCATGAGTTTACTACTGATGTAAACTCATTTTAGGGTTTTGTTTAGGTGTTGGGATCACAAAGACATGAGAAAAATGTTTCGTTCACAAATAATGCGAAAGATATGATCGTATTGCTAATAGGCTCTAAAATATCCTTTTAGACTTAATATGCAATATTAACGACGTTTACATGGTACTTAGGCTCTCTATAGCCTATAATATTGTATCTCACTCCTAGGATAACTTCCTTTTGAGATTAAGTGGTAATTTGATAGTTTTACGGTAAGTAGTTAAACCTAAATGGTAAAAAGTAAAACCTGATTTTTTACAGGTGTCACAGTCTCCCCATGTTAGAAGATTTCATCCCGAAATCAAGATGTTGTATGCGAGGCAAATGTCGAGGAGAGGATGGAATTGTCGAGTGGGAGTCCAACGGCTAGTAATACTGCCTAGCCGTTACGTTCCTCTATAAATTTTAAATTTTTTACCTTTTATCAACACAAACTAAATCTTCTTGTTTCTC